>JAPTYR010000005.1:39094671-39106705 GCA_029814505.1 Siphamia roseigaster | reverse complement strand
TATCTATCTATCTATCTATCTATCTATCTATCTATCTATCTATCTATCTATCTATCTATCTATCTATCTATCTACATTACTAGTATTCAATCAATATGTTCACAAAAATAAAATTAGGTATTACTATATTTTCAGTACTCTCACCTGCAGTTCAATGTATTGCTGATCGTCATGGAGCGAATGAGCATCAGTATTTTATGTGATTACCTTGCTTGAATGAGAGTGTAGAGAAACTTTTCAGATGACAGATGTGCTCATGCATCATTCCTTAGGTAGACTCAATTGTATATCTTAAAATGCATTATACATGTATGTATGTATAATGAGAGAAACAGAACATGTTCCTAGCATCTGTCTTTGTAAAGGGCCTATAGCCTTGTTTTATGGAGCATATGGTCCAAAACATAAGATTATATTGTAATGTCACGTGGAGCTGCTCTTTGATCCAATATGCATAAGTGATCTGTAAATACTTGAAATACAAGTAGGTCAACAGATGAATGATAAATAGAAGGAAGTATCCTGTTATGTCTCAGTCTTTGTGCTGAAATACCAATGCACTCATACAGCAATGAGAATCACTGATGGGCTGTTGAGTTGTTCAGTATTGTCAGTAATTGCACATTCAATCAATAAAGGCCTTTTGCAGACCTTAAAATACAACCATTTCTGAAAAAACTCCTGTGACTTTTTCCACTTCTGCATTTTTAGCCCTTTTAGCTCTATGTGCCCAGAGGATACAGCCAATATAGCTGTTAATAATAATGCTCATAAAACTGAGCAAAGAAGGAACATTGCAAACATTGTAGTAGCCTCAGTATTGTCACCATATTACCATGTTAATGCAAAAGAGCAGCTGAATCTAAGCACAGCTGTTCGCAGGGCTGCACATTTCCACTACTGCAGCGAGTTCTAAAAATCTCATCTCTCTTCCTGCTGTAAATGTTTCTACTTTTACTACAACAGCTCTTAAATCAAATACAAAAACATATTGGCTGTTCCAGCAAATGCTCCTCTATCCTCAGTCTGATCCCGGTGCATTACTCCTCCAAATAATTCCTCTAGGTAATTCTTGTACTTGGGCAATGACTGTGGTTTCAACTGTCAGCTTGACTTGACTCTAAGTTCATTGTCTGTTATAGGCTACTACTTAAGAATTATTCCAGTTGTTCCACATATTCTCTGTGCTAATAATGCTCTCTAGGTTGTAAGGCACTTACTCTGTGCTGTATTTGTATTATGTGGTCTTTTGCAGCCTAATCTAGAGATTAACCATCATGCTGACAAGTCTCTGGATAGTTTCTGTAAGTGGCAAAAGTCTATCCTCTCCCATCACGGTGATGGTAACAGTATCCCAGAGAACGGCATGGCTCATCATGACAATGCTGTTCTGATCACACGGTGAGTCTGGGCTTGCATCACTGACCACATTTTGCTTGACATAAGTCACAATTGAATGGACTTTGTTAGGTTACTTTTGGGATGTAATGACGTTGTGAATACTTGTATCTCTGTTAAAAATCTATCTTACAAAGCATAGTCACTTACTGCATTGATACTTTTTGTTCATTTTTCTAAAAAAAAAGGTTTTAAAATGTTAAACATTTTTTTCTTTGCTGCAAATGAAAAATAACAATGCTCAAAAACTGAAGTGCATCCCATCAAATGAATGGAGCCTGTCTAGATGTACAGTTGTGGAAAAATATTTTCTTCAATTTATTGTTCATTTTAATGCCTGGTACAGCTAAAGGTACATTTGTTTGGATAAATATAATGATGACAACAAAAATAGCTCATAGTAGTTTAAATTTTGAGTTGATATTTAACCATTTTCCATGTTTTCTTGGTAATAATCAAAATCTTACATCAATATCTGTGGCATTGTACTGACAAAACAGTGCTTTTAGTCATTCCATGCTTTCTTTTACATCTGTTTTAGTCACATGATACACAGGACTTCGTACTTGGTTGCATAACCACTGTTTTTGATGACTTTTGATGGTCTAATAATTTTGTCCACAACTGTCATAACATCCCACTCTATGCACCGCTTTTGTCTGGAAATCTGGCATTCCTGTATGGTGTAGAGTTACGACAGAATGAATATTATATTCTACCTATAAGCTGTATAATGACATTTTAATACACATTTTGTCTCACTGGTTGTAACATTTATTTATTTTTTTTAATATAATTTCATACCTGTTGCATATAACTGCCTGAGGGTTGACATTTTCTGAACCTCAAAGAGTTGGTTCATTTACCTTATACTTTAAATAAAGTCATTTCTAATTTTAGCAAAAGCTTGCAGGTTATTTTCTGTGCTGTTGATGTAAGACTTGTGCTCAGCTGTGGTTCTACTCTAAAATGTAGGGTTGAAGTGTTTCCTAAGAGTGGATACCAGCTATGGTGCTGGTTGTACCAAATGTCCAGCTTGTCTGCACACAGTTACTGAAAACTATTAAAAAGCTGATGAGAATAAAGGCCTCAGTTCTGAAAATAAAATGTGCAGACGTACTGTACCTGTCACACTGCAATTTATGTCAAGGGTGTTACCATAAAACAGCAAACCTCTGTCATTACCTGGAATAGACTTCATTGTTGCCAGAACTGTTTTGGCTACATAACCTAGCAACTACAGCACATATTCCTTCCCCTCACCAGTTTCTCTAAAGAGAGGATGGTGTTTTGTGATCGACATGGGCTAAAGCCAAGCATTTTGACTTGCTGAGCTCTGCACAAAACAGTCTTTCTATCATCTGTGTGCTCTTGTTTGTTGTCGGTACGTTGATGTTTGCCAGCTCCTTTGGCTTCTGGTTTTATTATTGTTTTTTAACTTCACTCACAAAGCATTTAAGGCTGCTTAGTGGAATCTACATGTTTTATTTATTTATTTTTTATTTATTTATTTATTTATTTTGAAACAAACGTATGCCTATTGTCTTGCTGAACTTAGTGACATGCGGCTCTTGACTTACCCTGTTATATTTAGGAGTGAATAGATCTACCCAGTGCTTCACAGTCGGCAAATATCAGAGAAGAACTACAGCTAAAAAAACAGAATTTCCACATCCAGATCTGCAGTATCAGCTATTTGGCTATCTAAAGTATTAATAAAACATTTTTCCCAATAGGGGGCAGAAGAACTCTAAAACAAGCAGACAGACACACACCCTTAACATATTATTATCATATAATTATTATTGGTAACATCTAATAAACAGTTGCCTCTACCACCTGTATCTGTTATTAGGTTATTTGCTAGCATTAACCGTCCCACCTCCTTCATCAGATAGTTCCCAGCTAACATTTTGTTTAGATCACATATTGGTAATTGGTTTACCCAAAGACTGTATTAAACTTATTTATAAAAACATTACTTTCCACTTAAAGAAACAGAGATGGTATGATGATTAACATCAACTGCAACACAAATATGTAGTTACTATGAACCAAAACTACTAACGAATTCAGGCTAAAAATCTCAGTAAGCATAGAGTTAAGTAACAATTTATTGTTTTTATTAGTCAGTTATGTAATATATTTTAATAAGCTTATCTGAGATGTTTTGTTTTTAAACTTATTTTCAATGAGTAAGGTTGAGATTAGATTGGTGATAAGTTTACATGTAGTATGCTAGCTTTCAAGAATGTTATCATATGACAAAAAACAACCATGTAATGTCAGTTAGAATTCTGCATATAACAACATATAATTTATCAATACACATAATGTAGAAATATGTCTCTCATTCATGTCTAACTATTCAAACCATGCCTGTGCATCAGTAGGAGCCCCTGCCTTAGATGTGAGCTCCTTCTTTTGTGTCAGTCTCTGGAGTCCCTTCATTCTTTGACAGTTACTTTCCTCCATGTTTGTTCATGTTGCCTTCATCCAAATATCCCGATTGTATCCATGCAGAAGAAGGCAACTTGTCATCCAAATGTTTTAAGATATTGCCACGAGGAGTGTGATTTGTGACAACAAAATCAATGATCATTTATAATGAGAAATGATATTGTCTATCATCACACATTTTATATTGTTATATGACCCAACACAGCATAACACTCATTCAAAATATCCTTGTATTCAGTATTATAAAAGAGACCCCTCTACTGTTGCTCTTGGTCAGTGTTTGGTGCTTGTTACTTTCATAAGAGACACTGAGAGAAATTAAGGATTAAAATCAAAACAAATTGACTTCCTCTACGACATCAGGATTGCACTTCATGGGTTTGATGGTGCTCTGCAGGGAAGGGGACTGAGCGGGGGGGGATGAAGAGTTTATAGGGTAAGGGAGGGAGGCCCAGGAGAATGAAATTAAATTTGCTGTGCCCTTGGTTTTAATAGATTAAAAGCTTTAAGAATGATTGGATCATTCATTTGAAATGTATGATGTGTTCTTAAAGCTCTGTGGCTCCTTGGCCTCTATTGGATTACCTGTTTGCGAGTTACGTGGGGCACCAATGGGGACGCAGCATGACTGGAGCTTTTCACTTCATTCTAATTCATGTCTGAACACTCAGTGTTTGCTGGATGACATTTTGCCAAAGACTCACGCTACCGATGAGGGGGTGAACCAGGTGTTTTCCTAGAATCAAACCAAGTCCTATCACAACTTCATTATGGCAATTGTTATGCTAAAGGTTGAGATTATATCTCGCCAGACTATGATTAAATGTGGAAAGAATGAAATGGCAAAGAGCCAGTGGAACAAAATACCGTAAAACAGAAAACAAGAAAAAAAAAAAAAAAGAAGTCGAGTTAATTTAATTGTTGGTGTTTCTTCTTTTTTGTCTGTCTGAAGGTATGACATCTGCACCTACAAGAATAAACCATGCGGTACCTTAGGTGAGTGGACTGTATGTTATACGTTAACATGTGCTCTTTTGCCGTTTGGCAAACTGAGCTGATGTTCATTATATGATTCTCAAGTTTAGAAGTTCATTTTCCCCCTTTTCCCTCCTGAGGCGTTTTTATTTTCACGTTTGCCCTTCAACGTGTCCTCAGACAAACCTTATTTAGCAGTCTCCTTTAGACGAGCACCAGACAGCTCCACTGAGACATAATGAGAAGGATGTTTTCACTTGTGTTATTTCATCTCCGCTCTGTTTTTGGAGGCCAGGAGCCCTGAACCTGGACAGCCATGGTCACCTCCTCACACAGCCTCCACTTTATAAAACTTTTTTTCCCTGCTGTCTCTGTCCTCTGCCTCTAACCTCAGTTTGTCTAAGGTGTTTACACTTCCACCAAGAAAGGAAAAAGGTATGTGTTGGAAAGCTGACTGGGGGGAGGAGAAAGGGAGTTAAAGAGGAGACTAGTGACAGAGGAGGAGATGGAGAAGGATAGGAGGAGTTGAAAAGAAAATGGAAGGGGAAAAGAACAATTATAGGGACTCTTAAGGGTATACAGGAGGGAGATAAAAGTGCATGATATGCTGGTTGTGGTGGTTATAGGGGGTGGATAAAGGACAGTGAGCAGTCGCTGAGCAGAGACCCCCCCCTCCACCTCTGCACTTCAACCCCACCCTAAACCTCCAACTCACCCAGCCCTTCTCTCCCATCTTATCTTTTGTGAAGGCCCTGAAGGCACCACAGTATATCTTGGAGGTAATATTGTGACTTCAGGGGTGGTTTGACAGATTGACCGCATTCGTCACATTCCCCCATCGCTTTAATTGCCCTGGCATCTGCTTGGTTTCTTCGTTGTCTCACCCTCCCTCCACCCCTTGGGGATCATGATCCCAGGTCAGATCCCTGGCCTTTAGGGTCACTGAGTAATCATGGGGCTGGAGATAATACAGAGTCCACCCTGGTGTTAAGAAAACAACTTCCATCCGTGGTGTGTGTGCATTTTGCACTCAGCCACGACCACGCACGTACACACTCACATTCACTATGCTCTCACACACTCACATTCTTAAACTAATCGTAGACTAGCCACCCTCCTTCCTTTCCCTCCCTCTCCTTCTTTCTTCACCTTCAGGCTCCTTCTTTCCCTCCAGTAATGGTTTCAGTGGCCTCCTGATTTGCGAGTCTATTCTTGTTTAGCCTCTTAGTAAAGAGAATACAAAAGCCATGCCACTTTTTGTAGGGAGGGAAGAAATTCCTGCAAACTATACAGGAAAATCTGAATCAGCACTGGCCGCTAAGCTGTAATTTATGCAGTTGCTCAGAGGTGCACATGCATGTAGCTGCGTCACACTTTGTGGTCAACTCAAAACACACTTCTGGGTTTAGCTGGGATGTGTGCAATTTACGAAATGTTTGATTCTGACCTAGTTTAGATTTTCAAGTTCAGTTCCAATATGAAATCAGGTGAAGTTAGTTTTTTTTCACTTCCTTCTTGAAGCTATTAAAAGCTTGTCGCTTTTTAGAAAAATTGAAATATCTTCAAACACATTAATGCACATTCCTGCACGTACACACACACACACACACACACACACACACACACACACACACACACACACGCACGCACACAAACAAAAGCAGACACACACACCTGCTTTACACTGTCATATGATCCGCTCTCCATCACCTGTAGATGTAATCTGTGAAGAATTGCCTCCTGTTTCCCTATCTGACCTGTCAGGCTGAGGAAAAAAGGACCTGCGACACCTGGATTGCAGAGCAGTTTTAACTTTAAACACCCTCTCCTGTCTCTCTTTTTCTCTCCCCTCCTTCTCTGACTCTAGTTCTGAAATGAGGAAAACATCTATATTTTCTGACAGATTTCTGGTGGGGCACGCCGTTGGTGAGGGAGTTCTTATATTCCCTACCTTGGCTTGTGTTTGAGGTGATCCCTTGTTACATGAATTGAAATGTATAAATCTAACCTTGTCTAGACATTTTCCAGCAGCCACTGTAGTTTGTGAGAAAAAAAAAAAGAAGCATGTCTAGCCAGTGATGCTAAACTGAACTCCCCCTGGTGAATCTACTCGCTGAGACTGCCTTTCAGCACTGCTGTAAACAGGAGATCATATGAGTGGAATCCTGATTTTATGATCATGATTCCTAAGAATGCTGCGTCTTGACCCTGTGTTTGTATGTTTGTCTGGCATGTGTGTGTGTCTAGGCTTGGCCTCAGTGGCTGGAATGTGCGAACCGGAGAGGAGTTGCAGCATCAATGAAGACATCGGCCTCGGTTCTGCTTTCACTATTGCACACGAGATTGGCCACAAGTGAGTGTGGTTTGAGATTTATTACACTTCTAACATCTCTTTTTGATGCAAATGAGATTTTCTGTTTTGTTTTATGATCTTTAAATCTTTTATCACCTCCATGACTCTCCACTACTAATAATTTCTGCTAAACAAACAAAACCTACCAGACCTGCTTGTAGCCTTTTTCCCCCTGCAGACGCCTTGAACTGTATCTCCACATTTTTCCTCATGCAAATGTCAGTGTCCACATACCTCTGGCTCTTTCTTCCTGAATATAAAGCAAAATAATGATGATGTATTAGTCTATGTATCCCCCTCTGGAGAGTTCAGCAAGATGGCGATTTCCTTTATTATGTCTCATGTCTGCTTCTGTTGTGGGACAGTTGTAAAAATAGTCTCTGCTTCTAGAGGATGTATAAAAAAACACTGCAGCAGGGGTTTCAACCGGGTTGATTTATTTCCAGAGTAGGGTAAAATGTCATAAACGCCAGCCTTACAAAAACAGGTTCAGGCTGTGCGATGTGGTTGGGTTTGTTATATACATTAGACCCGATCTGTGCTTTTGGACTGTAAGGAAAAGTGAGCTTTGACATCCTGTTGTAATCTGAGATTTGCTCTCAAATGATATCCAGATAGATTTAATCTTTTGTTAAATGATTCCTTTTTCGACCCTTAGTGTGAAATAAATTCTTGAAGAGCTTTTGTGGCAATGCACAAGGACAGGAGCTGTTTTTTTGGTATTGGGTGTCAGTGATTGATCAACAGGATCTCCTTGTCCTGCTTCTGTCTAAGGCGACTCTCTGTTGTGACCTGCTCAGACCTGCAGGCGCTGATTGACAGCCAGGCATCACAGTGGTGATTAGAACTTTCTCAAGCTCCAGACAGGGTTTGACCTTTAACCTTTAGTTCTCCACCACACAGCTGTTTCAGAGCCATAGAACTGCATCTTTACAGCCATGTCCACTAAGGTAGACATCCTCCATTCAACAGCCTGGACTACCCACAGTTATCGAACCTGTGCAGTTAACTGCTAAGGGAAGGACACTTTTATGCTACTGGTAACTAGTAGGGATGCACCGACATATTAACTCGACATTGTTTTAGTCAGTATGAGCCCTGTTGACTTCTTTTGTTGTATTGACAAATAAGATTTCAGCAATATCAGTATGAATTTAAATTATGGATTTGTGTGTTTCAAAGTGGTGACAGGTAGTAATTAGGATTTCTTTGTTTTGATAGCACAAAAGGAGGAGTGATACAAATTTAAAACTAAATAAAAGACAAACAAAAAAATTCCATCTAGTTTTACATCAACTAATCACCAAGTTCTTATTTTAAATATTGGGGCGAGCCACAAATTTCTCAACCAGTACATCCTTAGTAACTCTTGATCAACAGCTGGCAACATCAACTTAACTTTTTCCTTTTTTTTCAGCTTTGGGATGAACCACGATGGTATTGGGAATTCCTGTGGTACCAAAGGCCACGAGACAGCCAAGCTGATGGCTGCCCATATAACCGCCAACACCAACCCATTCTCCTGGTCTGCTTGCAGCAAAGACTACATTACCAGCTTTCTCGAGTAAGTGGATGATGGTTATTCCCTGTGGGGACTGTGTGTGGATTAGCCTCTGTGTGTGTGTGTGTGTGTGTGCATGTGTGTGTGTGTGTGTGCGTGTGTGTGTGTGTGTGCGTGCGTGCGTGCGTGTGTGTAGCAGAAATAGGTGCATGCCTGTTTTCCTGCTCAGAGCTGTCTCCTTCACAACCCACTGCCACTGGCCGGCTCTTGTGGTGACCTGCTCGGCTTCATATATGCAAGACGTTTACCTCTTATTCACATCCATTTCATCACTGAGATTCCTGCCAGACCTCCTTGTGGCTGCGTATGATAACTGGGTGCCTTCCACCAGTGCATCTTCACACCACAAAGTGGCCAATGTTAAAACTAATGTGGTGCATAGTAGTGATGCGTAGGCCAGCTGTCTTGGCTTTGACCACTGCTCCACTGTTTCATGGATAGGTCAAAGAAGACAAAGTCTTAGAGAGCACTAATAAACCAAACAGTACAGCAGTGACATTTGGCAGACTGAGAGACTGCTAGCAGAATTGAACTGGAGAAAGTGCTGCCAGCCTGGCATGGTAAAAACTCATATAGGTCTCTAGACCTGAGTTAGAGAAAGCCAGCTCCAGACAAAACATCTGGAGTTCAGTGTCTGGCAGGGAACAGATGCCTATGATGATGACAGGACTGAATGAAATAAAAGCTACTACCATGATCCCTGCACGTGGGCACATTGTATTTAGTAGCTTTTGGCTGAGATTTTGATAGAGCTGCTTTTAGAGAAGGGTTTAGTGACCTATCAAAGGGAAACTTTCTCTAATAAAAGTTAATTGAACCTTTCTTGGAGAGAATTAGACTGCTTTCACACTTAGCCTGTTTGGTTTGGCTGCTGTCAACTGATACTTAAAGTCAGTGCCCATTGACTCATTAGAACAAGACCACCTCAAAAAGCAGGTCATTATTTATGATGCATAAAGTCCAGCATGCTCTGTTATGCCCTCATTGGCTGCTCGTGACACTGGAGAGGATGCACTTAAAAATGCTGGACAAACTATGGTCAGAAAATGTTGCTTCATATTTACCCCTTGTAGTTCCGTACTAAGCAGATCAGAGGTAAAAAGGCCGAATCTGTCATTTTTCCAGTGCTGCTTTTATGTTTCTTTACATATCTATGAAAAATTATGTAATTCATTTGTATGTATTCAGTGTATATACAGACATGTGGAAGGTGCTCATAGTGATTCCGTATTGTTTGAAAGAAATAAGAATATATCTTAGTTGTGCTCATGGGACTTTACTTGAGAACAAAACTGCTTTATAGTCAACGGTGAGAGATATGTATGTTTTTGATCAAGATAAGAAAGTCAGTTTGTATCAGATGGTGAAAACACTTTAAGTAGAAAGACTACACACCTGAAAGTCACAGTTTCATCAAAACTATGTCACGCCATAAAATCAATTAAGATGTCTCATCAGCTTCAACATTACCAGACTTGTAGTTATTTTGACTCTTTTAAATAATTTTCACATAACTCTTGGATATTTTGGTGTTGGGGCTTCATACTGTTGAAATGTTTGACCTACATAAGGCTTCTTTGGTAATATTCAGAATTTGACCCTCTCTGTCTGTAATAACAGGTCATATAAGTTGTGATATTGATTCTTACCCTTAACAAAGAGTATATCCCAATGCAATAAATATATCCAATTTGCAAAAGACATAAGGACATATCATCCTCAATTCCTCATGTGGACATGTATCAACATTTCTAGTTTCCTTTTAACTCATTTTGTCCCAGTGCTACTTGTGTGTCAGTTCCCAAATATTTTTTGATCTCTATATTTAACATTTCTTATGTGATTTATCAACATTTATTCTATTATCCTTTACATTTTCATTGAATATCAGGTATTTTCACATATTCATTTCACTGATCATGTAGATTTTATTTTTTGATATTTATTTTATTTTATTTTTGCAACACCAGTTTGTATTACAGAGAACAGCATATATAATATCAAGAGCAGTTTTGAACCCACTGCCATACACATATTTTATAAATTTTAGTAACTATATACATATTGGGTGGGAAAACGTGTACAAATTGAAAAAATAAATAAAATTGGGGAGAAATGATTAAATGAGGTTAAAAAGTATAATGCATTCAAAAACAATAAGAATAAGATAAAGATTAAGTCAAAGTTACAGTTCAGACTTCCACAAAATCTGGTTGTAAAGGCTGAATATACTTGACCCATTTGGTCCAGAGTTTAATAAAGGCAGGTTTCTTCAAACAAAGAGAAAAAGTAATCCTTTTCTTTAAATAAATCTCATTCACTATATCTCTCCACTACATGTGTGATGGGGGTTCAGGAAGCAACATCGTCTGGTGAGTGCATTTTGGCAGGCCAAACTAAAAATATTTAACAAATATCCATCAGATCACTCTCCACCAAAATCAGCATTACCTAGAAATAACATGAGTAATTGCAAGGGGATGGTCAAATTTAAATATGTTTCTCAAAGCTGTATTAACCTTTGTCCAGAAGGGTCGAATCACAGGGCATTCTCAAAATATATGTGGTTTGCTTCCCAAGACCCACACTGTCTCCAACATTTGGTATCATCTGCAAAGTGTCCTTTCTACTGGGGTGTGATTTAAAAATGAACAATACATCTCCACCTTAATTCCCCTTAAGTGTGTTTCCATTGTGATTTACAGTAGAGGTCGACCAATATGGGTTTTTCAAAATCCGATGCTGATACTGATTTTTAAATAATAATTCAGCCAATGACCGATATCTAAAGCCGATACTGAAAGCCGATATTTGAGGCCGATATACTTTTTTCTTTTAAACACACACTGATTATTAAAGGCAACTAAAACACTCATGTTATAAATATATTAGAATTAACATTTATTGAACTTTGTATTTAAATTCACACGTAGACAAACAGTAAATAATTTTAACTTCAAGTATAGAAAACAGCACACTACTAGTGTGCTACTACAACCACTACTAGTGGTAAAAAAACCAAAACAAACAAACTGTAAACTCAAAAGTTTTCAAGTAACAAAAAGAACACTTCTAATACAAATAAATAATAAAAAAAAAAAACCGTATGGCAGTTAAACATTACAAATCTAAGCACTAAACAAGCTAAGGCTTCAACAAAATTTATTAAATCTTAAGTCTTCAGTGCTTGAATAAAATATTCTATAAATACAACATAACTAAAACTATCTTTAATATAATAAATAAAAAATAAATATGTAAACATATGCGAACTTGAAACATTTGTT
>JAPTYR010000005.1:39005528-39016195 GCA_029814505.1 Siphamia roseigaster | reverse complement strand
GCTGTTTATCAGTGCTGAAGAGTGTTATTAATGAAATAAATAGTTTCTCTGTATATCTCTGTGTTTGGTGAATGTAAACCTTAACTTCGATGTTAAAGTAAAGAAACTTCGGTGTTTGGAGTCTCCATCTCCAGGTTGTTGATCAGTACAGACGTGGGTTTTCTCAGCAGGGTCTCGTGCATGGCTGTGTGTTGGGCGGACAACTGGGCGTCAGTGTGGAGTCGGTGCATTTGGGGTCCAGGTGACTGGTCATGTGACATTGTTTAGCCGTTCATCTAGTCAGTGCAGTTGGACACATGCATCTGCAAGTCTGGTGAGAGAAGCAGCAGCTGTGGTGGATACTGCAGAAGGACTTCGTCAAGGGTGTACTTGCTCCCTCTCTCTCTCTCTCTCTCTCTCACACGTGTGCACACGCACAATTGCTCCGGTTGGTCTGGGTCTGGTTGCTTCAGCCGGCCACTGGTCTTGCAAGGCTATGGTTTGCCGTGGTCGAGTGAGACGCATGGTTGTACGCACATTTTGTGCACGATTGATCTGTCACACACACACATACACACATACGCACACAAACGCACGCACATATAAATGCACACATACACTGTGGGATTTTTTTTTTCTTGTTTTAGGAATTCTGTGTGTCGATACCTGGCATTTATTCAGTCATTTGCTTGAATTGTAATGCAGAGTTTTGCATTGGCTGCTGCATGTTGAGAACATCTATTGCTCAACAATTTGATGTCCCTCCCAAGGGACACGTTAAGTGATGTCAATATTCTACATGCAGTTTAGCACACACTAAAAGTGATGTCCACCCCCAATAATGACGGGTAATTCCCAGCCTGTATATGTTGAATTTCTCAGAATTTTTTTCTTCTGTCATTCCAAATATGTTGCCACAAACAGAACAGATTCCTTCTCTGCATTTCCTTTAGTTGTCACTACGGGAGCCACTTTTGCGCCTGTGCCGTGCCATTTAAGACATGCCTTTCAGAGGCGCAAAATATAGACCCCAAAAGCAGCCTCCGCAATCAGGTTCAGATTTGATAAATCACATTAGACACGCAAAAAATAGTCATTTGCTTGTACTCTTCCCATGATTTTGTGCCTCTGAGAAAAATGCCCATAAATGTATATTCATCAAGGCGGGCTAAATGGGTTGTGTGAGCTATTGTGCCCACGCGACAGGTGCAACTCTCAGTGTGCCCTGTTAGTAAATAAGACACAATGTGTTTTTGCCTGCACCGTCTTGTTTTTACGCACGCAGACCTTTAGTAAATCAGGCCCTCAATGTCAGATGTTGTGGAGCAGTTTGTCATTTAGAAAACAGAAGAACATTTTTAACATATGACAGAAAATCTGTCTGTTGATAGTCAAACTGACATCATGCAGGCTATATCTAACATCACTAGTACCTTTCATAATAGTTTTAAGACAGACAACATATCTGAATGTGTTGAAAATGAAACATAGTATCTGATCTTTCTCTTTCTCTGACAGTCTGAGGTTGAATGAAAATTCCGACTACTTTAACTCCTCACTTTTCTCGCAAATTTAAATAACGGCAGAAGTAGAAACCAACACTGCTGTGTGTAAGAAGAAATGCCCTGCAGCACAACAAGCAGAACAGTAGGGATAGCACAGTGGATCCCAGACTAACAGCAGCTAGTGTTGCACAGCAGCAACAGGCACTTACAAGGGACAATAAGAAATTCTGTGGAAATTCCAACCTAAGTTATCTACACAGAAATCTGTCTATACATGTAATCATGGTTATCATTTTGTAAAGAATTGCACGTGTTGGAAATCATAAAAAGCAAGTAATATTGTGGGTTATAACATAAATATATATTTTTACATAAAAAACAAAATAAATGTCAAAACCACTTTAAAACATATTGCTATTTGAATGGAAGTCTGTTTATCTGTATATTTTATTCATTGTCATTTGATCTCATCTCCATTTTTAAATATATATTCACTCATACTTATAGATTTTCTTCTGTTTACATTCTAAACTTTGCAATACATTTGATGCAAAATCTTTATTTCCTTGGGTATTCGTCAGAAAGTATAAATGACTTTGTAAGCTTGTCATAGAAAAGCCCATAAATGAAATGTTTATTCCTTTCTGGGTGACTAGCCATTGGCATGAATGTATCTTCATCTATTTAAATCTATTTAACAACAGTATGTAAATGCAAAAACTGCATAATCTCCAAAGGAGATTTTCAAATTTATTTATTTATTTTTTTTTTTACAAATGCCGAGTGTTGAGTGTGTAGATTGTGCATTGCAACTGTTTTTTGCTTGGTGAGATGTATTTGTGTGTCTGTCTATGTATATATGTGTGTGTGTGTGTGTGTGTGTGTGTGTGCTCTCTGTGTTCATTTCAAATCGGCAGGAGTTGTGACAGCTCATCTAGAATGTCATGGCTAGACTCTGGCAGACCCTGAGGACTCCTGCTGTGTGAGCAGGCCGCCTCTGATAATTTGTCTAGCAGTCTCAGTGATGACAGCCCCTCGGTTGTACAGCCTCAGAATCATACAGCCCTGAAACGTGATGTGGAAACCTAGCATCCAGGGCTTATCAAAACCACTCTGTGCTGCCATGATACAGGACTACAGAAGCCTTTCCTCAATTTATTTTTCTTTAACTTTTTCCCCCCTGTGCTTTAGTAGGGGGTGGGAGTTAAAGGTAGAGCAGGGGAGATGTGAGAGCACCGCTGGGCTCTTTGCATTAAGAATGTGGACTCTGGGAGCTTGTGTGTGTTAGTGGAGACTGAAGGAGAGGAGGGGGTGGGGGGGGCTGCAGTAGGAGTCAGAATTTGTAGACATAGACACAGATGGAATAGTTTACCTCCTCTGGCCCAGACTTGACTTCCAATGTCTGACCTGTTGTAACCCACATTCTGTTCACAGTGCTCCTAGAGTGGCACAGACTTCCCACTGGTGTTTTTCTAGGACTGCTATGCTACTGCCCCTGTCCCTCCTTCCCTGCCATACCTGGCGGGGGTGTCACAGTGAGGTGTCTACAGCTCGGAGAGGCTCCCATCGGCAGCCAAGGCTTCTCTCAAATTCATTAGGGCCCCCACACACAGACAGGCTGCACTTCAAGGGGGCTTCTCGAGACTAATAGCAACTACAGATTTTGTTATTCTAAATCTCTCACACACAGACACTTTGCTCAAATTCAAACACATGGTATTCATTTCAAACCTCTACTCTGTGTAGTTAGACTTTGAGATCTTTGGTGAAAAACAGAATATGAGAGGAAAACACAGCGTCAGGGTTGATTTCCTGATGGCCAATCTGGTGGCTGCGGGTTGAAATCCCAACTTGACACACTCACATGTATACAACTTGAACTTTAACACACATTTATCAAGATGAAGTTTATCATCCATAGATCTACTGCAGTATTTTAACATTTACAGTTGCACTACTCCAGTTTTTAGAATGAATGGCCTCTTTTCCGACCCGTCAGGGTCCAGTGTGTTTGAAGTTAACATAAATAAAATGGAGTAAAACTATGTACATCCAACAAAAGCTAATGAAAATTACCTTCTTGTGCCAACCTGTCATGCATGGACTTCACCATCCACACAACAGTGTATTTGCCAAACCCTGTTTGAACTCTCCAGGAGCAGTCAGGACTGTGGTGTGGCTCACATGCTCTGCTGTGCTGCTACTAATATTTGCTACAGCTAATGGTGTCTGTGATTTAGAGCTAATGTGAGACTGCTTACACAGGAGGTATTTTATTCTGACTCTAGTAATATTCTGTTCTATGTGTCCAGGGGACACAGGATTTTATACGCTTCAAATTCATCATGAAATATGGCAAAAATAATATAAACGTGTCTGAAATTACAATAATTGTAACACATGCTAGACCCTAAGGAAGCAGCAACATTTGTGCCAGTATTGCAGCAGTAGTATAAATAATCTGTGTAAGTTTAACTTGGTGCTACTTTATTTAAGATAGTTTGGGATTTTTGCCATGGCTCTACAAACAGGTTAGTCTTATTTTGGGGCCTTAAAGTGATGGTTGCGCCTTTTCTCTGGCACAGAAGCAAAGCAATACACTGCGGTGTACACGGCCAACAGCACTATGTATTTTAGAAGCCTAAAAAAAATCAGTATCAGTTTTAAATGCAAGCTAAATTTAGAATATTTTCACCAGTTTACGTTTTTGTCAGACAGCTAATTCATTTGGTACTAGATTCTTTAAATTACAGAACTTACTTATCATATTCATAACATGTCCATGTGCTGCTGACAGTGCATTAAGCTATTTCTATCAGCGGTAGAAAAAGCTGACTGACAGCATGTTAAGTGGTGACAATATTCTACGTACAGTTTAGCACACACTAAAACTGAGATTTTTTTTTTTAGTCGGGCTTGTCTGAAATACCATTTTTGTAGCCACCCTGTTCATAATCATACTTCAATGCCAGTTCTCCTGTGAGGTTCTCTAAAATGGGGCTGTGATCTACTACAGGTAACAGAGAGCAGCAGCCTAATACACCTCTGCTTCAAACAAACCAAACTGTTTTAAAAGTTGACTATTAAACAAAGCTGTGTTCATCAGTTATTTAGCTTTGTAAAAAGGTCTATCAAAAAGGTCTATGAAATGAAACCAAAACTCTGTAAAATGTTAAAGCTTTACTCGAATGATGTGGCACAAAACACAAATTGGCAGACTCAGGTCAATATATAAAAAAAAAAAAATCAAAAAGAAAAATAAAAGTTCCTATATTTTCTACAATGCAGATTAATTTGTCTTGCATTTTTAATCTGATGCTTAAAAACTAATACACATTAATATATCGGACATAAGTCCAGCTTGTTATGCAGACATGCCATTCAAAATTTAAGTTAAAAATCTCAAGCGGAGATAATTGATAACAATCACAACCTTCATGAAAGGTTACTTTAAAAGGCTCCTTCAGAACCTCAAAGCTTATCATAGATCAGTTTTTCATGCTATGTAGTATTTAAGATGTTCATGAGCAAAAAAACATCAGTTGCTGGAAGAGAGGTTTAAAAAAGTTGGAACACCCAACTTGAATCGAACTGAACGGAGGTTGACTATCAATTCAGTGGAAAATGAATGGTTGCTATAAAAATGTAGAGTGGAAAATTTGCACATATTTATGTTAAAAGTAATCAGGCTCACTGACCATCCTTTGTCATCATCCTCTGCCAACTCCTCCACATCTTCCTCTGGCTCTTCAGTGATGGCTGATGACAGTTTGGACTTGAAGCGATCAAGGAGGGCCAGTGTCTACAGAGCAAAACGAAAAGACGTGCAGCACATGTGGTATTGTTACCAAGGACAGACTGTCTGCCTGTTGAAACCATCTCAACATATAAAAAAATCATGAAAAAAAATGTACTGATTTCTTGTACCTGTTCCTCTCTGTTTGATCCTTTTTTACGCTTTTGTTTCCTGAGATCTTCATACTTCTTTCGTCCTTCCAGATACTCAGCCACAGCCTCACTGACTGGCTTTTTTTCATCTGGAGATATGAGACATTATATGAGGATTCATCATTTCACTTGTAAATGATAATTTTGCCTTTTAACAGAACTATGATTATATCAACAAATGCATATATAAATGCATTGCATATTTTAATAAAAAAAAAGTGTTTGCATGATGTTCTCCTACATAGTAGAGGAGATCAAAAGTGGGCACAACATGACCAGAAAGTACAGCTTGTGCAGCTGTGACAGCTGCTGCCATATAGGATCTGAAATATGATAATCAGAGAGGTGAAAAGATGAGGTAACGGGACATTGCTCACATCTCAGATTGACGTGCTCTGCATGAATCTATACTTTTGCTGGCCTTCACGAAGATATAGTGGACGAAAGTTGCAACCTTCTAACCCTTCACTTTACCTTTTTCATGGGTGACCTACATTTTGGCTGCCACTTTATACCTAAAACCTATTTAAATGATGGCTACCAGGAAAGGAAAGACCTTCTTAATCCTAAACAGACGAGTACCTCCTTCCTTCACTTTGTTGGAAAAATTTACTGGTGCTGCTGAAAAATCAGCAATGGATCATCATATTATAAACGCTGGTTTAGGTTAGAAAATGTTTACAAAGAGAAAAAAAAAGTTCTTCTGAGAATTATGTCTAATAAAGGAAGACGAAGGCCTAAAATGGAAAACTGGTGTAAAGTATACTACAGCAGACTGATGCTTCAAATAAAGAGCTATGATCTGTGAGTTATTAAACACAGGCAGGAAGAGTAAAGGCACAGGACTGACAGCAACACTGGCAATAATTTTCCACCCAACTGTCCTCCTGTGCAGTATGTGTGAAACAGCCTCTGGTTGTGAATGGAAGGAGAGACAATCAGCGTGCTGACATTGGTGTCTCATGCAGTTAATGTGCTTCTGTAAATCTCCCAGCTCAGACGCACAGGCTGTGAAGTCACAGAGTGGCAGACAGTGAGCACAGTCTACTGGCTGGTAGAGCGCTTTCTTTCCACAACAAAATGTGATGTCACACACATGGCGGGCCCCGGGACAGCGTCACCTCACCGGCTGGGCTGTAGTACGTCTGACTGGGTGCTCTGACACATTCAGCAGCATTAAATAAATGATGTAACAGAGAAAACACCGACAGCCACCGCTTGTCATTTAGTAAGAGCTGAAGAATGAATTCGATTTAAGTGTATTTATTTATATAAACTGCAGCTTTTTATCTTAAGCGATGACACCTCAGAGGACTTCATTGTAAAAAGTGGAAAAAACAAACAAACAACCTATTAATAAAGGATAAGTTTTAGAGCAATAACAGGAAAAGCCAGCAAAAGATGAGACACTGAGGTAAAAAAATTACTATATACAGAAACTCTACTATGGTAGTTGCAAACCTACCTCTAATCCCCAGATTTCAGATTCTGAACTGACCACCTCTGACAGTCTTCATACTTTCAGAAAATTACATTATCTAGAAAACGTCATCCAGTGGCTCAAAATCACCCTTTCATAAACATTTCCCCCCACTTTTCATCAAGCTATTACTTGACAATTATAAACCTCATCCAGAAGTTACAGATATCTTGTACATTAGAACTCTTCAAATTTTCATATATCAATCCCAACAAATTTTTACATTACAATCAACATTGTGCCATGTTTTCAATACCCCAATACCTCACAAACTAATAAAGATATAAGGATGGAAGTTTACATAGTGGCTACTGGAACTAATTACATTGTATTCTGCCTCTGGTGACTTTACATTTCTTATATTCACAAACTGAGGTCACTCTGTCTCTTCAAACTCAAGGCAAGATGATTCTAAAAATATAAAATGCACACACACTTGGATATTAAATGTAGAAACAATGAATTAATTGCTCTTTTGGAAAAGCTGAAAATGTTTTCAAATAGTCTGACTCCATTCACTACTAAAATTAATTTATATCAAGATTATGACCGAATATAACTAAGCGCTGATATAGTCAAAAGTAAAATATGGTATCATATTGGAATTGTCAAAGAATACTACATTTTTATTTATTTTTAATTTACAATTTATCAAATTAAAAGTTTCATTTCTATCTTTAAAAGTCAACTTTCAACACATTACAGCAATAAGTCAATAGAAGAAGTCATGTTATCTTGTATCTGCAGAACTTCAGCCCTTGAATGTTATTGAATAGTTCTTGAATACAACAATGATTAGGTCTTTGAAACTAAGTTTTTGACATTGAAGGACAACAATAGGACAAAATAAAAAATCTGCTCCCACAGATTATAGTTGAAGTTGAGCGACCTGTATGCATGCATTTGTTTGTATTTTAGGTATTTATGGCAGTTCAACAGTTGTTTGTGTCTAATAAAGTCAAGGATTTCAGATATGCATAATACATTTTCAGTGTGAAATCCCTCTACTGGTTGACCTTTAGTTCATCCAGTTTCACAGGATCTCCAGTACAAACAACTGCCAAAACTATCCATGACAGAAGTCACATTAGTTGCTGAAAAGTGTTTTTTCTTCTGTTTTATATTTTGAGAAAAGAATGCTTCTGAAAAATGTTACTGAGCAACCAAAGACTTTCAGTCCCACGGGGTGTTTGGGTTAGCTATCAATTCCACCAAACTATGCAATTACTCTTGTTTCTCAAGGCTTTTACAGCAGTGAATACTCCAAATAGTGAGCCATCGCTGGAATTTCCAAAAACAGCCCTGGAAATCTGAGTGGTACACTTCACTGGTGTCAACATGGAAGTGTGCTCTGGTGCTTGAGGGCTGAAGCTTTTTTCCTTTTGATTTATGAGACCAACAATTGATCTCCCTCCATCTCAACTCCCCCCCAGTCACCTCTCGTGCTCGGCCTCCCCGGTGCAGCCTGTGACATGCTGGATGCTGACTGATGATGCCCTGAGGTTCTACATGAGGAACACACATCACTCTCTCCAGCTGTTGTCACTAACCACTATCTTTGAGTTTGATGGCCTTTCTAACTACATTCCTCCCCTCTCCTGTCACCTGGGCTCAAGAGGGCTACAAATCAAGCCGCCGTTGTTGCGGTAACCAAAGGCTGTTGTGGATGACAAAGCCCTCTTCTGTAGGAGAAGAGGCTGTCCTTCTCTGTCGTACACTTCAGTCAAGTCAAAAGCCACGCTGTGAGGCAATGGCATTGCTCATTGTCAAAAGCACATCAAAAAAGGCTGTCAGCACGTGTGCCGGGGTCAACTATCCCTCAACACCAGGAGAACAGACTGTTAATGTGTGAAAATATTTCACTCTTTTAGGATATTTAAGTGTAGTATCCTGTGTAAAATAACTAACCTGAGCTAAACTGTCAAAATAACATGCTAATCTTAATCACCGGCAATTGCTGTTTCGAATATCACACTATTATTATATAAAAAAAAAAAAATTCAAAGTCAACAGCATGACTGACAAGGCACCAGTGTAATAAAACACCCAGAGCACACAGGAATTACCTGTATAATAAAGAGCGTTGCCACATCATTTATGGTGGGTATTGAATGGACAGTGGTTTCTGAATGGCTCTCTTATTTTTGGCTGCCATGCCCAGTGGTCATGCCAAGAAAGAGAAAACCAGAGCGTAGAAACATTCTATAATTTATGTGATGACAACTGAAGGGATGTCTGTTGAGAAAATAATTCAAATGGTGAAAAAAATGGTGATGGTGAATTCTGATGAGACAATTTGCTTTTCACTTCAATCAAATGTAATGTCCTGCACATGTCAGACAGCTGCTGGGGGAGAAGAATGAAAATACAATGACTATAGAGGATGAAAACAGTAGAAATCTTCTCTCCCCTCTACACGGTGCCCTCTGTATGTTTATTCTATGGCCTAGGGCTAATTCAAGTCATTAATGTAGTGTATACACTCCTGAATGAAGGTAAAGCTGTAAGAATGTGTTAATCTTTCAGATAATCTTAGGTGCACCACTTCAGCCAAATTCATTTAAAAAAAATACAACAGGGCCTTGGCCCGCTGTGTGGCCTCGGTCCCTAATAGTGTAAAGCATTGCATCATAAAAACAAGAATGTTTTTTTCATAGACTTAATGATTGCACCCAACCGCACCAAAGTTTCATTTTTAAGCTTTTTAAATATTTTGAATGTGATTCTAAATTTTTGTAGATACATATTGAAATAAAGGGTCAAAATCACAGCTAAAATGTTTTTTTATTTAAATTGAATTTAGAAATTGTTTTGTTTTCTTGTGGAATGACATCCAGACTCTATAGTCATGCATGCAAGCCTTCCACGGAAATTGCTAGAACCCAAACAACCGCTCTGCCCTCTGAAAACCAAAGGAAAAACCTGTTAGAAGAATGTCACAGTAACAATAGGTGCGAGTAATTATGAAGGGCTTCTTAATGATTTGTAGTCTCATCTTTGGATAATGAAATGACACTACTTGAATAATCCATTTGAAACCATACACAGGTAACTGCCCCTCTTCACCATTCAAAACTTCTACGAAGTTTTTTTTGTTACTAAGTGGTTAATTCCCAACCTCTCAGATGTGATTATTGTTCATTACATTAAAGGATAATTAATTAACTATCTAAGGCTTTTGGACTGCCGATTATTACTCAACTACTCGGCAGATGTTACGTTGAATGGTTATTTGACCATTTTACTATCACTTTACTGACTAAATAATAGATCTATTAAATAATCCGCAGTTTATGAAAACAATTTTTAGTTTCCCTCACTATAATTGCTCATCTGCTGTGGTAGCCATTAGTCCAACGGTCAGCTCTGGATTTGGTTGCTTGAGGTACTGAGTCAGACTGCTGCCAAATTCAAATCAGTTTGACTAACTTGGTACAAGGTACAGGTGGTGAAAAGCAGCCACTGCTTAATAAAGGTGTAATTACTGTTGATCACTATGGATTTACTGGATGAATAAAAATGTATTTTCTTCACATTTGTCTTGAAGAGCTGTACCTGTTTTGACTTTGTGAAGCCTGTGACTGAAATGAGTCCAAAGGCCACTCACTCAGAGGTCGGAGCAGAACCAGAGGACTGATTTAGGCCCCGTCCCCACGGAGACGAATTCGCGTGAATTCATCTCACTTTCTTAACGTATTGGCCTTTCATCATAATGGGGACGGCAAATACGGCACCCCAATACGATTGCTTTTGAA
>JAPTYR010000005.1:38981888-38992953 GCA_029814505.1 Siphamia roseigaster | reverse complement strand
TGTGTATTGTAAGGGAAGAAACTAGATCCTCTGTAACTCCTCTTGGCTCTTCTTGGAGGCCTTAGAAAATCTAGCCTGTGATGGATTTTTGTCAATCACCGGTCTCTTCAGAAATAGGGGGATCTAAAAACAGGTCAGCTCTGTTGATTCTCACAAAAGCAACGTGGCAGCTCACTTTCCCATGATATTTTGGCTTTTCTTTTCCATAGTTTCATGAAGCTATGTCACATCGTCCATCTTAAACACACAGTCTGTTCTTAAGACAGAGGGTTGAGCTGCAGGAGAAGGGTGTGTATTTGTAAATTCTGATGTTTCTTTGCTTATTTCTGCTTTATGTAGCTTTAGCAGTGGTGGAAACTGGAGAATACAAAGACTCAATGGTCTGTTTTAGATAGACACGTGAAAATAACCCCACCTGTGTCCCATTTGGATGCATTTGGACACAGGTGTGCATACCTGCATTAGTGCTGAAAAGTTTGGAGGCAGACAGAAACTGAGAGCTATTTTAGCACATAATGAGGCTCTAATAGGGGAAACAGTGAAGCAAAACCTGCCCTGGAATCTGGCTCACACATGTCTTTATAAATGCCACATCCGCCTCCAACAAAAGCCATCTTAACTCATCTTTTACTAATTGAGCTTTCTAAGACAGCAGGTTCTGTTGCAGTTTTGCGGTTTTATGGATGAGCTGGATCGAAGTTCCCCTTGAGTGAAGCTGCTGAGTGTTGGGGTAAAGTTAGCATTGGAGAGCCTGTTATACTTGAGGAGTCTATGAGGAGGAGTGTGAGCAGCAGCAGGACATTGAGCTGTTTGTTAGTGTAGTGTAGATGAGGTAATTAATCAAGTTGTCAGTCAGCTGCCTTTTGCTCTACTGCTAAATATATAGTACCCTAGTGTATAAAATGATCCCCAGCTTTGGTTAGCATGTTTTATTTGCATGCATGCCCCTTTATCCTAACACCTGCTGTAACTACTAGCACATTAAACTTTAAAACATTGAATCTAAACTGCATTGTTTCCTTGAAGTCGATGCAGGAGAGTTGTAAAAATCCTTTTGATTACAGCAAACAAATAGTCCATTATTAAAAGATTCTGAAACTAAAGGAGGGCTTCCAGCGTTTTCACAGGGTAAAGGATTATGTGATTATGCATAAATGATATGACATGACCATGACATGCTTTGCACACATGTGCCTCCTGAGTGACTCCCCCTGTGCACAATTCATGCTTCTATACAAGTGCGTGGGGGTACTTTGAAGATGTGAAGACTCTATGATGTGGTTTCAGGCAGAGAGAAAAAGCCAGCCAACTGTATCCATCGCAGCTATGAAAGAGCCATAAATGACAACAGGCATTGGAGGGTCGGGTCAAGCTACAGGGTTTCTGGGGCTTGGTGTTGTCTCCAGCAGTGTGGGCATGATGAGCTGTGGGCTCCAGCTTTGTCTGTCATCTCCTCTTCACAAAAAAAAAAAAAAATGCTTGGAAAGAATCATCTCTTTGTCTTTACTGAGCAGGTCTGGCGTGCAGAGTCTCATCAGCCCCGGGTGTTACAGTTCCTTGCTGTCGTTGTCAGCATCATTTCTTCCTCTGTCATTAGTACCCTGTGATGCCCCACGTAGTTATGACCAAGCCACTAAGTGCATCTCTAGAATATTCATTGCCTGAGCCTCAACCACAATAACCATCAGAAACCCCAGAGATCACCAAACATGCACTTGAAATCTCCTCTGGCTCTCTTCTGCTGCTTTTGGACTGAAATCCAGATTCAGGCAAATCAATGGTCCCGTTAATCATGTTATTTCCAGGAAGTGGCTAATTTTGTGCAGGGCTTTGATCCAAAACCAGCCTCAGTGACCTTGAGTAGATTTTGATGATTGCCAATGGGCACAGTGCAGTTGGTGCCAGTCGTTCCACAGTACGGTGCAATTGGGTCCAATCTGTTGTCCCCAGGCCCCAAAGAGGGGTGACCACAGCCCAGGCTTGCTAAGGTGGCTGGCCGGATTCCTACTGTGGCCACACGGCCCAATTAGCACCGTGGCTCAATAATCACAGCCTTTTTACCACTTCAGTGTTTTATTTCACTTAGCAAGGCAGTTAAACTGATTTGTACACGGAGCCTGGACCAAAAATCACAACGCAGGTCTGCCTTCCTGCACCTTATTAAAAAAACATCAGAGGACGCAGAGTTGAGTTTGGAAAACATTTTCTGACAATCATATATGTGATTCATAATGTCTGTCATAGGATTATTTGCTCCTCATATTTCCATATAGAGCAGGCTAATGGTTTTTACACCCGCGTTAGATTCTTCAACAAATACATGTGCCTTAAAACTGTATTGCAACGAGCTTTGGCCTGTTCTACAAGCATTACTGCAATTATTTGAGGTGGCTACAGTTATTTTTGCATAATTGCAATAAGAACAGCTGGATGACACCAACAGAAACATCCTATTTCATCAATTTTTACTGACTTTCTTTTTATGACATCCCCTCATTGCTTCTATTGGAAACCATCACTATCGTCACAATTATTTCTTTGAATAAGAAGGTTTGCATATTTAAGTAAGTTTTGATAAAAACCTGAAAGGCATACTGAAATTAATTAGTATTTATTCCTTCCAGTGTTATATCTCCAATGGCAAAATTGGGGGAAAAATACGTGAAATGCCAAAGACGGGCAGGTCTCTTCTTTTTGTCTAAACCAAAAGAAACCTGAACCATTGCTATATTGAAGGAAAATTCCACTTCTTTGAAACTGGAGCCTTTATTCGTTTTTCTGAACAACCCCCCCCAAATATTAATTTCCACTTATGAGTTTTAATTTTGTATCATATTTGGTTTCTGTGGTCAAATATTGCTATTTTTGATCAAACAATAACATAATATAACATAAACATGTCTAACAAATGGGTAATTCCTTCTCACACATTCCTTCCTCATTAATGACAATCTTTTAGTGTAGTGTCAGGCTTATGGTGAGCAAATCCTCCCCCTGTTGGATTATCCATGTATTATATGTATCTAATTGTATACGTCAGGTTTTTCAAGACAAAAAATATCACGTTGACCATGTAGAAGGCTTCAAACCTCATGTATCAAATATGATATGTTTGGCATGACAGGGTCGATTGTGTGCACTATTGTGGGATTGAGCTGCACAATATATCGTTTGAGCATTGTCATCGCAATATACGTGTGCGCAATTGTCACATTGGCGGTCCTGCAATGTAGGAGGAAAAAGAACTTGACATAATTTCAATCTTTGTACACACTGTGCACAGCCATCCACCAATTACAATTGTTCTTAATCAATTTGCTGAAGCAGACCACGCCCCTGCACATGGAGTGAGTCAACACTGAAAACTGAACAACAAATAAGATAAAATCAGAGAAAATATAGACTTGGTTCCAAAAAGAAAATCGGCATTAGTTATCTGGAATTATTTGAGGTACAAGAAACACATGCTCTGTGTCAGGGGTGGCCAATCCTGGTCCTCGAGATCTACTATCCTGGATGTTTTAAATTTTATCCCTGTTCCAACGCACCTTATTCAAATGATCAGCCTATGATCCAGCTCTGCAGAAGCCTGATAATGACCGTCAGATGTGCTGGAATAGGGAAACATCTAAAACATGCAGGATACTAGCTCTCGAGGACCAGGATTGGCCACCCCTGCTATAGAAAGAAGCCAGTAGGTTAAATGTATGTAAAAGAGAGAAACTTGAAGCTTTACCTGCGGCTCGACTTCTTCTCTCGTTCTTCCTCATTGGCCTCTGTCGTTTTGTCTGGGCCTTTTTCCTTTTTTAGCTTATTACTGATGAGCTCTCTCATCTTCTCTCTCTTATCTGAATCATACTTTTCATCATCCATGTCAGGTTTAACATCATTGTCATCGCTGTCTGTCTGAAGGAATGCATTTTTAATTAACAATGACAGAAACAGAGCTAGAAAGAAGCATGTTCATATATTTATATTAGAAACTTACTTCACCACCTCCAGATGTTCCTTTCTTGTTTTTCCTTGTGAAGTAAGAGATATATTGATCAATGACTATTAATGCAGGAAACTGGTTAAACTACAACATAATAATTAATTAACTATTAAACATACTTATCAATTGCAGGCACAGAGCTCAGTCTGGGATCATCTTTAAGCAGGTCATGGCTACTCTTGCTTTTTCCCTTTAGAGTCTGAAACAGGAAACAATGGTGACTGACTATATGCAACTCTTCTTCTTCTTTTTTTTTTTTTTAAGTAAAGCCCAAAACACTAACACATAGTAGTGGTATGTTTCCAGTAAATATTGGTTATTTAGCATATGCTTTCTAACATTCACATTTGTCATCACAACCCCTGAGCAACAAATAATAAGTTTTAATGAATATATAAGCATATAAATATTATTTTCGTTTTTATACCAAACAGGTTTCCTTTACTGTATGCGGGCAGATAAAACAATACAGTACAAAACATGTTCCTAAGCAACTGCGTCTTCTATAATGGCTTAAAAATGATGTCTTGACAGTTGTAGATGTAAGTCACCACTGAATTCTTGAAGAAGAACTTAAATATTCTGGGAAACACAGAGCTTTTAGTACCTGGCTGACTTGATTCACCATCTCTTCCTCTTCTTCAGCTTCTTCTCCAAATGATAACAGACTGAAGTTCCTACACAAGCAAAATATTATCAACATCAAAGCAACAATTAGACAAATAAAAATAAAAAATAAGCGGCCCACGCAAGGCAATAATCCAATGACATATAAAGTGATTTATAAAATCAAAATCAGTCTGAGTGCTCACTTTGTGGCTTTTGACTGTGATTTCTTCCCTTCCTCTTTATCTTTTTCCTTTTTGCTTTTTTTTGTTTCTCGTGGTATTATGTCATCAAAAGGAGAATGTAGCACCTATTAAACACAGACAAGATAGATAATAATAAATCACAGATACTAGATGCAAAAAAAAATTTGCTCAGATAAAGCCAAGAAGGAAAAAGAAATAGTGATTAATACCTCAGTAGATCTTATCTTGTGAGGATTCAAAGGTCTTTCATCATTGTCACATTCAACCTCTGCCAGTCTGAGCAAATTATACACTGTGTCTCCGGTAACCTATTTGGGTATTATTAATAAAACCATGAATCTTCCTTTGTAAATAGTAGAATCATTTTCACACATATAAAGTGGAATTAAATCCCAGTTCACACATACTGTACAGTCTAATACCTTGCCGAATATGGTGTGCTTATTGTTGAGTTCATCTGCACGTCCCAAGGTGAAGAAGAACTGACTTCCATTGTCATGTGGTCCAGCATTCGCCATAGCAACCAAACCTCTCCGAATGAATCGCAATCGTGAGTGAAATTCATCCTAACAGAAGATTTAAGAAATCATGCAGTCATTTTTAATAGTTTTATTGCTGAAATTATGCTGTGAACTTGTGATCATATTCCTCTTGTGTATTTAATGAAGAATGTGTAAAATAGTATGAAGAAAAGAACAGCTCTGACCTTAAATGGCCGGCCATAAATGGACTCTCCACCTGTGCCTGTTCCTGTTGGATCTCCGCCTTGAATGATAAAATCTGGCACCACTCTGTGAAATATTGTGCCATCATAGTAACCTTGAAGATTGAATATGATACAAAAACAATTAATATGGGTCTGTTGTAACTGGAGTAGTATTAATGAGGACACATAAACATGGTATTAGTCAAGGATTACCTTCCATGCAAAGCTGCACAAAGTTTCTGCATGCTTTAGGAGTCTCCTTGGACCACAACTCAATGTCAATGTCACCTGCAGAGGTCTTGAGCAGCACCTGAGAAAACAAGTGAATTTCAAAATATAAATTATGCAATCTTTTATCATACTAAAAATACACAGGAGCATTTTTACAGTTAAACTTCGAGTTATTCCTAAAAAGTACATTATTTTGCAACAAAGGATAGAAAAAACAGAGGAGATTGGCATGGCCATCAGTAAAATACTTCATTTCTGAACTTCAACAATTTAAAGGTGCGAGATAATGGGCAACATAACCAAAACAGTTAGGTACGCCCTGAATTGGCTTTAAGGACAAAATATAGTTCATAAATAAATCGTATTACAGTTGAGCGTTGCAAAAAATCGTGCTTACCTTCCCATTTGTTGGTGGCTCCTGAATGTAGATATTACTCATTTTGTCTCAAAAGCTACTTTTTCGGAATGCAAGCAAATGTAGTTCTTCTATTTGTTGCAAATAACGAACCTAGACGGTATAAAACAATAGATAATAGCTGTGCGTGATATTTAATCTTCTTTTACAAGTGACAAATATTACATCTGTCTCGACACTGCCATACTGATCGTGCATTTGGGATTATTGTTTACTACCGTCAATGGGGGGTGGGTTTACGTATAATATTATTTATATTTATCGTCACTGTAATATCTATATTGGGAAAAAAACTTCACTGGTATTTGTACTATATATAAGTGACACATTTTCTCAAAAAGTGGTCATCTGTGTGCGGTAGTGAGAGTTAAAAGCTGTGCATCAAAAAGTAGAGACCCGTGATTAACTTTTTTTTGGTTTGAACCAAGTGCACCACAATAATCAACCCCCGGAAACAACAAAAAAAGCGAAAATAACTTTTTGCACAACTGCGACACGTTTAAAAATAAACTTTATATCGGTGTATTTTAGTAAAAACTACGTTATAATGTTTTTATCCATGACAATGTATTAAAGAGATGGGTTTAATGACTTCCAGGAAGCTTTGCACTAACCAAATTAGAGATATTTCCTCAAGCGGAAGTTCACTGACGGAAGAAACAACACGGAACACCAACTACAATGGCGGAGACAGAAACCAATGTGGGTCTGAAACGAAAAGCAGATGATAACCAAGATGAAGACGATGAGGGAGAATGTGATGAATGGGTCGGACCCATGCCAAGTGAAGCTTCAAAAGTTAAGAAAAGGAAAGGTTGGTTTCTTTGGCTTACCTCTTGGCCATTCATGAAGAACATACATAAATGCTAATGCATGCTAACTTTAATGCTAATTGTATGTTTGTATTGTTTGTCCCAGTTTTGGAATTTGAGCGAGTTTATCTGGACAATCTTCCTTCAGCTGCAATGTATGAACGAAGCTACATGCATAGAGATGTGATCACACACATAGTGTGCTCAAAGTAAGTGTTGAGTTTTGTAAGCTTAACTCTAAAGGACTTTATTTCTTACTTTTACCTGTTTTGCTTGAATTTGATTCAATTCAGTCTCTTCCCTCTTCAGAACAGAGTTCATTCTCACAGCCAGTCAGGATGGCCATGTCAAGTTTTGGAAAAAGAAGGAGGAGGAGGGCATAGAGTTTGTCAAACACTTTCGCAGTCACCTTGGTAAGACCTCAATAATAGCAGTGGGTGATGCATTCAATAGTTTGTACATTTCATTTTTAGCTTGGGAGTATTGAATTTTACACACACAGACAATATATTGTGTTGTCTGTAAGATAATGAAATTTTCTTGCTCCCTATTATGCAGGTGTGGTAGAATGCATTGCTGTTAGTGCTGAAGGAGCTCTTTTCTGCTCTGTTGGAGATGATCAGGCCATGAAAGTATTTGATGTTGTCAATTTTGACATGATCAATATGCTGAAATTAGGGTGAGTGTATTAATGTTTACTTTTAAGAAATATCAACGATTGGTCATTGATGTTGGTTATAATGTTTTTTCTCTTATCTTGATAGATATCATCCAGGCCAGTGTGAGTGGATTTACAATCCTGGGGATGCCATCTCCACTGTAGCCTGCTCAGAGAAATCCACAGGCAAGATCTTTGTCTATGATGGACGTGGCAGCAACGAGCCCCTACATGTTTTCGACAAGATGCACTGTTCTCCTCTCTCCCAAATCCGCCTAAATCCAAAATTCAGAGTGATTGTCTCTGCTGACAAAACAGGAATGCTGGAATATTGGACTGGCCTCCCAAATGAATTCAGGTTCCCCAAGCATGTGGATTGGGAATACAAAACAGATACGGACTTGTATGAGTTTGCAAAACATAAAACATATCCAACCAGTCTTGCATTTTCTCCAGATGGAAAGAAAATGGCAACCATTGCTTCTGACAGGAAAGTCAGAATTTTTCGCTTCTTAACAGGGAAACTGATGAGAGTGTTTGATGAATCACTTACAGTAAGTTTTTGCTTGTCCTTTGATCTGAAATGATGTGGCTTATTTGCAATGTATCCTCACCATTTCTCTTTAAAACTGTTTGGTTTAGATGTTCACAGAGTTACAGCAGATGAGACAGCAGCTGCCAGACATGGAGTTTGGCAGACGGATGGCTGTGGAGAGAGAACTGGAAAAGGTGGATGGTATCCGTTTGACCAACATCATCTTTGATGAAACTGGCCACTTTGTCCTTTATGGCACCATGCTGGGCATCAAGGTCATCAATGTCGAAACCAACAGGTGCATTTAAGTGGAGTTATATAAAGTAACTGTAGTTTGAGGTGATTAGTTGATGTAGAAATCTATCCAAAATGGCCCATTTCTCCATACTCCTGGAAAATAGCATGAATAGTTGGAAATTAAAGTCTCAGGAGGAGGTCAAACAGTTTGGTTTGAGAGAAAGTCACATTGAATGAAGTAGAAACATTTTCATGGTTAAAGTTGAAATACTTTGAAGGTGTTTTTTATCCACATTTCTTACAGACGCAATTATGATTTAGGTGGTTAGAGATCAAAAGTCAAAACACATTTTGGTGGACAAAAACAACATTTTTTAGATTACTGGATTATATGACTTTGGTGATCGATTTGTGCGGACTTCTGTGGAACGTGGAAGATAATAGAGGTATGTGCGGTGGTTCTAAAAGCTGAAAATGTATCATGTCTGTGCTAGCTAATGCTGTCATTATGCACTGGGTTATGTGCTATGAGCCCACACACCATGGAATATCCGCTCAAAAGCATTTTAATGGACATTAAGAGCTTGAGAGAAGGTTAAACGCTTGCTTGTTATCGCCTTCTTTGAAGGAAATGTGTACGCGTGTCAAACTTTGTGTACCCCGAATAAAATTCTCTCGTGTATACCCCTATAGACAACCGACTTTAGCCTCAAACGGATGGGATATGTTTATAAAACTGCCGGAATTCTCCTTTAACAACAGTATTCCAAAATAAAAAATCCGGTTACTTTTCAAAATAAAAGAACTCCATTCACAAAGTGATCAAATTACACGATCGTCAATAATGGGTTGAACTCAACAAGTCAAAGGTCTTCCAAAGGTCACTTACACCCTGTCCACACCATGTAGAAACACAAAACACTCCATACTCAAAGATCTGCTGCCTTGCTCAACCGGGGGAACAATAGATTATGGTGAGGCTGGGTCTGTTTGTTTTCACTACTACTCTCACGGCAGTGACCATGAGAACTCATTGGACTTTGCGAGACTTCGCGAGTTCTCATGGTCATTACCACAAGACTTTGCCCACAGCTCAACTGCTGCCGCAAGTCCTGACAGATGTGGTGGGATTGGACACTCTTGGCAATGGAACGCAACCGCAATGCAACATTGACTCTAGTGTTACGTATTTGCGGCAGCTGCCGTAAGTGGCCATAATGCAACAGATGCGGTGGAAATGAGGGGTTATACACAGAAATACACATAACTAGAACTGCAAGCAGTTATAACTGGGGCCAAGCTTACCCTTGTGAGTCTGACCCAGGCTACACATAATAAACACACATCCCACAATAAATCACACCAGCAGCATACAACAAAGAGTTCATCAGGTAGAGTTCATCTTTTCTCCGCGAAATGCCCTATTTGACCATTAAAAACCCTAACCCTAACCCTGGAGAGACACACATCTGACCAGCAGGAGAGTTCAACTTTTACCCGAGCAAATTACTTCAGCTCTTCGGGGACACGTGAAGGCCAGCCATTCCTGATATATGTATGCAGCTTTGATATTATCGGGTCTCTGTCCGATTCAGTGTTCAGTTCTTCCTGTGTGACAATTGGCTGTGGTGGTGCGGAGAGGGCTTGGATGAGAGCTGGTTCCTCATTGAGGGATGGTACAGAAGGAGTTGGAGCTGTGATGGAGTGTGAGATAAGGTCTTACCACATTTTGTCTGCCCGGCATGAAGATGAGGTCACAGTGGTACTTGCAGAGGCGTTCCGCCCAGCGATGGAGTCGAAGAGGCTGGTATCCTGATCCTGACGTTGAGAGCACTGTTGTGAGGGCCTGGTGGTCTGTCCTGATGGTAAATTGACAGCCATAGACATACATGGGTGATTCTCATGAAGACCTTCACATTGAGATAAAAAAAAAAAACACCTCATGGCAGTTGTTTTTCTAGTTGATAACATAAAATAGAATGTGAATTTTACTGTGCTGACATTTTTTATATAATTTATTTTTAAAAATAGAATTTTATTCCCGTTTGAAGTTAATATGATCCATAATAATCTCATTACCGTTACAGTAAATGATGACACTATAAAATGAGTTTAAAATACATATATTTTTTTATTTCATTTTTTACACAACATATCTCATTAAATGAGCATCACAGTCCATTAAAATTAATTGGATTAAAAAAAACAGTTATTTAGAGTCAAGCAACTCTCATTACCGATACAAAAATAGTAACTAATAGTTTGTTTTTTAACTGATGACAATGGTTTAACAGTATATTTGGATAAAATTTCATTTGGACAATAAGTGGAGGATGTAGTACACTAAAATGAACAAATATTATGATAACCTCTGAAACTCTTTTTAAAAAGCGACATTTTACATTCATAACGGTAATGAGGAAATAAAAGAACGGTAATGAGAATGAATGTAACGGTAATGATACTTAGAGAACCCAACTGAGAAACAAAACATAGAACCAGAAATACAAGTAACAAGACTTTCCCTATGGGGAAGGGCACAACAAATCAGGCCAGCTAAGCACCGTATGCAGCATAATGCATGTATTTGGAGTGTGTGTGTGTGTGTGTGTGTGTGTGTGTGTGTGTGTGTGTGTGTGTGTGTGTGTGTGTGTGTGTGTGTGTG
>JAPTYR010000005.1:38813221-38841822 GCA_029814505.1 Siphamia roseigaster | reverse complement strand
GAACACAGAGGAACCAGAAGATGGAGACGACTATGGAGAATCAGAACCAGACAACATCCAAAATAATGACTTTACTAGAAGTGATGTGTCATGTAAAGTAACACAACATCAATGCACTGAGGATAAAAGACACAACGTTTCATCAGTGTTGGAGGAACATATGACAGTTCACACAATTGTGAAGCGTTACAGTTGTTCAATTTGTAAGAAAGCTTTTGCGTGGACATCTGAACTTCGGCGTCATATGACAGTTCATACAAAAGAAAGACCATACGTTTGTTCAATTTGTAACAAAGGTTTTCGACGTAAAGGGAATCTTAAGGAACATATATCAATTCATTCAACAGAGAGGCCTTTTAGCTGTTCATTTTGTGACAAAAGTTTTGCTCTTAAATGGAACCTAAACAAACATATTAACTCACACAGGAAAGAAGGCGTCCATCCGCCAACTTTATAATGAGTAGTTTTTTTTAAACAAAAATCCACTTAGGTTAAAACATGACGATCGATACAAGGAAATAAAATTCACACAACAATGAACTTAAATCCAAATGAACACAGAGAAGCAGATACTGATGAACAGACTGAAGACTGATCAGGAGACTGACGTACTGGGAAATGAAATAAGACAGTGAATTTTGATATGGTTTATTATTAAAGGTTTTTCGATTGTTTATCTCAAAGGGCATTTTAAGATAAGTGGGTTTTATCTTCAGGCATGGTGTCATATCTGTTTTCAATCCAATGTTTTTAAACTCACCTTTTATTTGTTCATACATTTACATGAACATTTTTTTCAAAATAAATAATGTTCAACAAAAACTCTCCTATATGGAAAGGTAATTTTAAGATATATATTGTATTATTTTTTTCTACTACTATTCAGTGTGTGCTTAGGCTTTGCATCACCCCCTAATGATGTCTGTACATGTCATTCAGATCACCTTCAACACTAAAAATAAGTCAACAAACCTTGATTTATGTCCAGCAGATGGTGATGTTTATCAGAAAAAAAAAACTTTCTACACAACCAACAATGTATTCAGGAAATGTCCCTCTACTTTAGAAGAAACATTAAATAAATATCACCCAGTGACATTAAAAACACAAGAACATCATACAATTCATATTATCAGCTTTTTTCTTCAGTCATGGACTTTAATTAAAATATTCTGTTTATGTGGGAGACATAAAGAGAGTCACTTCAGGACATTTAATGCTTTTTGAGTCACTCCCTTAAATATAAAGCTCTGAAGATTCAGCTTAATGACGTTTTAAGGGGAAATTCTTGAGCTTTACTTGAGTATTTACATTTTCTGCAGGTTTATTCTTTAATTCTACTCCACCTCAGAGGTAAATGCTTTAATTTTCTTAATTTAATTTGTGTCTTTTTCAGAATTCAGCATCTCATTTTCTTAATGTTCAGTGTGAACCACGTATCTTCAAAAGTGTTTTGGGGTTTTTTTTGTCATGAGAAGAAATGATCCTTTATGGATTAAGGTCTAAATTCTTCTTGTTTAAACTCTCCAGCATCATCTGGAACATACAGTACAGTACTCCTTTGTTCTGCTCATAGTCCTGCATCGTTCCAAAAGATAAAAAGAGTAAATGTTTAAAAGTTAGTAATGTTATTTTTGTTCTAAATTCTTGTTTAAACACTTCTGCATCATTTGGAACATACAGTACAGTAGTCCTTCGTTCCAACAAAAAGACGAATACATTCTTTAAAAAAAACAAAAACGCAAAAACACGCACACGCACGCACACAGAGAGAGAGAGATCACCACTAATATTTAATCATTTGTTCCTTGTGCCAGTATTCCTGAAATTTTCAGCCAAATCCGTCCATAACGTTTTGATTTTCTTGATAAAAGACACATTAACACTGTCAAAAATATTACTCCGCCGTTCCTTGGCGAAGTAAATAGCGTGTTTTTTCTTGAAAATTGAAGGGACTATTTTACTGCACATCGACGTTGTTCTTTACATGGTTAGGGTTTACTATGTTTTTTGTTTTTTTTTTAAAAATTGAAATACAAATGTTATACAAATACATTGGATTACAATACAATACAAGAGGGGTATGATATGACATTCAACTGAAAGAGGAATGAAAATAGTTTGTTATCAAAATAATAGTTCGGTCGGCTTTAGGGTTGTTTAGTCCTTCAAGAGAGTGCAAATAGTTTTTCAGTTCATTTTTGAATGGAACAATTGAGGGTCTCCTCTTCTCCCATTTGCATCTGTGAATGTGGTATTTTCCGAGGGTAATAACAAGATTCAGTAGAAATATGTGCGGTTCACAAAAGTCATCTCTTACAAGAAAGATCAAAACATCTTTCATACTAAGGGAGATAGGACAGGACAAAGCTTCACAACACAAACATTCAACCTCATACCAAAAGAATCTTGAGAAACAACATTCATAAAATAAATGACAAATAGATTCAGAGGCAGCACCACAAAAAACACAAACATCTGTCAAATCTGTTTTGTACCTTTGTAGAAGTGTGTTTGTTGGGTAAATTAAATGTAAAATCTTAAAAGATACTTCTTTGACTTTATTATTTAATACATATTCACGAAGGCCAATCCAAACCTTATCCCAATCAATGTCAGTGTCACTGAAAAAACCAAACCAATAACTTTTACACCTTGGAGTAACAGGTATTTGTATTATCCGTCTTAACCATTTATTATTACAACTTCTATCTCTAATGTTAACACCATTAAGAAATATATTACTAGGAATGCCTGTATATGACTGCTCACCGGGAGCTTGAGATAGAATTCTCATAAAACCATTTGGAATGGCATCAAATACAATACTGTATTCTCTAGGTTGTATTGGGATAGCAAACTTGTTTAAGAATTCGGGATATGTCAGGAAAAAACCTTCATTATTAGTTAACTGAGAAATAAACAAAATGTTATTGTGAACCCAATTTTCAAAAAATATAGATTTCTTTTTAAAGGTGATGAGGTTGTTGTTCCATATGATCTGTTTGTGAGGTGAGAAGTTGTGAGTGTAGGTCAAAAGCCAACAGAGGAGAACTTGCTTATGAAAGTTAGATAATTTTATAGGGAGTTTATTGACATGAAAATTACAATGGAGAAGAAATTCTAAACTACCAACTTTTTGGAAGATTAAATTTGGAATAAGGTACCATATCTTGTGTTTGTTTTTAATATAGTCTTTGATCCAGTTTATTTTGAACATTGTGTTAGAGGAGTGGAAATCCAGTGCAGCCTGGATTTAAACAACTGTCAGAGTTGAAGCCTGTCTGACGTCACAGGGACTCGTTTGGGGCCACGCCCCGTGACGTTTTCTAACTACGTCAAACTTCCGCATCGCCATAGTGTTGTTTGTTACATCAGCGTAGTTGCCGGGATTTATAAAAAGACAGTATCATTATGGAATTAACGCTCTGACGACAGTGAGTTTTATACCATACTTATTACGATAATAACAGTTAATTACTAAAATGTTATTACGTTCAGAAACGAAATGACCTTAGCGACAATCTGACTAACATAGCACTGGGTGTGACAGCTAATGTTAGCTCAGGCTAAAATGCTATGTGTTAGCAGTAGCCAATATCTAGTGTTAATTAGCTACACCACTTTTGCCACATCCGGCATCAAAAGGAGAGAAAGCCCCCCTTTAATTGTAGAACAATATCAAGACTGTGACTGGTTTTGTGGCAAAACGACATTTATGTCGTGGCTAATAAACCTTTTTGCGGCATGAGAATGGACAAATTATTAGCTAGCATACGGTGACATGTAACACGGTAACTATACAGATAGTAAAATGTTACCAAATGGGATCTGTCTGCTGTTTCACAGAGATTCAGGAAGACATTAGTGTATCACGTTTGGGCTCATTCCATCGCAGTTTACGGAACCTTCCTCTCCTTACACAGATAAACTCGTGACATTAGGCAGAAGGGTCCTTGTCAGAGACCATGTTGGCACGGCTCTTCAGGCTCCACGGCCTGTTCGTGGCTTCCCACCCATGGGAAGTAATAGTGGGTACCCTCGCTCTTACCGTTTGCCTCATGTCAATGAACAGCCTGGCAGCCACCAACCAGGTGTGCAGCTGGAATGAGTGTCCGAAGCTCCAGGAGGTGAGCGGGTCATGGGGGTTTGTCACCTCCTCAATGGTCGTAGTTAGGACGAATTTTTGTTAAACTTGTGTCCAGCTATTAATTCAACATCTGTGCCTTCCTTCCTAACAGAAAACTCAGAGCAGTGACATTGTAATCTTAACTATCACTCGCTGTATGGCCATCATTTACATCTATTTCCAGTTCAGGAATCTTCGCCAGCTGGGATCTAAATATATACTAGGTCAGTAAGATGGGATGTTAAGCAGATATAGCTTGTTACATTTTACTTTAACAGCACCATGTGTTATTATTTGACACACTGATACTCCTATTTTAAAATTGTGTTTACTTGAATCAGTCTGCCACAAATCTTTTCATATTTTTTCCTGTCTCCTAGGTATTGCTGGGTTATTCACTGTATTTTCCAGCTTTGTTTTCAGCACAGTAGTAATTCATTTCTTTGGGAAAGAACTAACAGGCCTCAAGTAAGTGTTTCTGTGTGCACTTGTATGTCATAATGAATGTTCATAAAACATGCAATGATTTTTCATTCTGTGTTGAGAGCGTGTTTTATTGTAGTAGTTACTAGAGCAATACCCTCACATGGATTATTAAGACAGAGGTTTATGTTCACTGTCTGCAAAACGATCGGTGCTCCAATCCCATATTTGAACTGCCTCTGGTACAAATACTGAACCCAGTGTTGCTCCAATTCATGTCACTGTGTTCATACTGGTGGAAATGGCTAATCAGCCTTACTGTTAACAGTTGAGTAACAGATTAATAATTTCTTTGATATAGAGGCTTTTTACCAAAAAATTCCATCTTATTTGTGTTGATGTTCTTAGGATTTTAGTGTCATGGTCATTAATTCTAAAAGCTTGCAAGTTAGAACTGTTGATTGAGTTATTGTTTTTTGTATATGTTTAAATTATTTTAAGGTGTATGCAGTTTTTACATTGACTGGTATTTTGCAGAAGAACTTGTGGTATTTCAACAATTTCAATGGACTTAGGTGTAATGTTCCATTGTCTTTTGACTCTGTCCTTCTAGTGAAGCCTTGCCATTCTTCCTTCTTCTTATCGATCTCTCAAAAGCCTGTGCATTGGCCAAATTTGCCCTCAGCTCACACTCTCAGGTACTACCTCACACCTTGGTTTATTTTAGACATCTTTAGTTACTGAGTTAATATCCCATTGAATTAGTCATATTTAAGATCTTGCTGAGATGCCACTACCTAGTATCACTTTCCTTCCCTGTTTTTTTTTTTGTGTGTGTGCACAGGAGGAGGTTAGAGAGAACATTTCTAAGGGCATGGCCATTCTGGGCCCCACCTTCACCCTGGATGCTCTCGTTGAGTGTCTGGTTATTGGAATTGGCACTATGTCTGGTAAGGAGTGCTGTATCCAAAACATTTTTTCAGCTGTATTTAATTCTTTTTAACAAAGACAGTGGTTTAATATGGTCGTTGAAATAAGCACTCTCCTCTTGATTTGTAGGTGTGCCCCAACTAGAGGTCATGTGTTGTTTTGGATGCATGTCTGTTTTGGCCAATTATTTTGTCTTCATGACCTTTTTTCCGGCATGCGTCTCTCTTGTACTGGAGGTAAAAATCTTTTGGTACTTTTAAAAAAGAAATGGGAGTGAATGCCACTGTCTTTCTAATGTTATTTTCATTTGTACTTGTAGCTATCACGAGAAAGTCGTGAGGGTCGCCCTATCTGGCATTTTTCTCCTGTGCTGGCTGAAGAGGAAGACAATAAGCCCAACCCTGTTACACAGAGGGTCAAAATCATTATGGTGAGAAATTGTTTTGATGATGCTGATGAGTCACAAAATGCTCGAGACTGTATACTAAGTATTAGCTGAAATTTCTTTTCTTTTTTTTTATGACTAAAATGTGTTTACTGCCTAACTTTTATGGCTTTCTATGTTTTGCTACTCAGTCTTTGGGTCTCGCCTTGGTCCATGCCCACACTAGACTAGCAGCTGAGAATCCAGGACAGAATCGTACGGTTGAAGGGCGTATATCTAAGACACTGAATTCTGATGGCACCATAGGGATGGGACCTTTTAATCTCACCAGGTAAAAACAAACTGAGGACTATACAGTACATTTTTTCCTAGAATATGTCCTATTGGTCTTCTTTTGGAATCAACAGGAAAATTATTGTTCATCTCTCTTTTATCTGCCATCAGTATGGACCTGGAACAAGTCATAACTCTCAGCCTGGCCTTGCTCCTGGCTATGAAGTATGTCTTCTTTGAGCAAACGGAGACAGAGTCGTCCTTATCCCTAAAGAGCCCCATTTTGAGCTCCCTTCCCCCTCAGAAGCACTCATTTGGTGAGGACTTTTGCAGGAGGGATGCTCCACCCTTGAAGTCCCATGTCCCTATGAACAATAGTCCGGCAACCATCCCTACCTCTGGAGCTGTGGCAGGCCCACAGTCTTTTCCAGGGGCAGACAGAAACGAGGGTAAGGCATTGTCCTAGTGATCCATTTTATGAATCAACTTGAAGCATAAAAATCTTTTGGTGAAACTCTCAGGGTGTGTTCAAAATAGGCTATCCATGAAATGTGTTTGGATTCAAGGAGAAATTGTTTAGTATAATATTGTTTGCAACCATTTGGGTTTTGTGACTGGGTGAAATCTTTCAGTCAGTCATATCTCCAGCTGAGATGTCTATTTCTCTTTTGTTTAACTGCTGTACTAAATCTAACATTCCTCATGATCCCTCATAGTTGTTATTATGAAGCTGCTTTGTCTTTGCTGGATTAAATAGCTACAGGCCAAATAAGGAGTTGTCCGTGACTACATCACCATCTGTGTAATATGAAACTATAAAGGAAATATTGAGATAATTTTGAAATAATATTCAAGTGATACTTGATGCAGAAAAACTAGAAATTGTGTCCAAGTGTTAGAAGTGAGGCTAAAGTGGTGCTTTTTTTGCCCAAGTTACAAATAGGTCTGTTATCCTACCATTCAACTTTGGACCTTTAGCTTCACCATTAATGCCTATTGTGGCCCTGGAAGTCAAAGTGCATCTGAGATTCAGTGTCATAGCACATTCTACATGTATTGTACCCAACACTGCTTCACTGTATTCTTATGCTCTGGTTATATTTTGGGGGTTCACGATGCCAGTATCTGAGGACTACATTTTGAAATTTTAACAATAAGACAATTTTATTTTTTGCAAACTTAATTTATTTAAATGAAATGCTTCCCTTTTTGACATTTAGTCCCAATGTAAAAGATGAGTTTCCTTCAGTCCAAGATATTTGTCCACCTGATTCGTGGACACACTTCACTTGATTTTCAAATTTCACACATTTCTTCTTTACAAGTGTCTTTCTCACAATTTTTGTATTGTTTTTTTTGTTCTCACAAATATTTGAGGAAAAAAAAAATGTTAGAGTCCAAATTAACCCCTGAATAGGTGAGGTATTAGTGAGCAGGACGGGCAAAGTGTTGTGCGACCAGACAGGAATATTAGTAAAAGCTCTTCCTTTTTTAGTACTTGTTCTAGGATATGTTTCCTCTGTGTCTTTATGCGAACATCAGCCATAACTAATGCTACGCTAGAACAGGGATTTAAAAAAACAAAAAAATGACTTTGAGACATTTCAACCCTTGGGCTGAGTGATGGGGTTGGGTTGGGGTTACATGTATGAACTTTTGTCATAGTTACGTGAGCTTAATCTCTCCTGATGACTCTAGAGACACCTGCATCAGCCTCAGCAGAAGGTGGACACAGTGTTTCAAGTACAGGGGAAAGTGTTTCTCACTATAACTCCAGTTTAGAGCCACGGACACTGGAAGAATGTATGACCATCCTCTCAGATCCTCAGGTCAGTTTAACGAACAGATGGAAAACACACAAGCCATCTTTGTTTATATGAAGTTTCAAGAGCTCATCGGTTTATTGTTGTTTGCTTTTTAGAGGGGCGCCCGTTTCCTCAGTGACACAGAGGTGATGAACCTTGTCACCTCGCGCAACATCCTGAACTATAAGCTTGAAGTGGTCCTGGAGAGTCCAGAGAGGGGGGTGGCCATCAGGAGGGAGCTGCTTTCATCCAAATTACCTGTTCCTTCTGCTCTGGCTTGTCTGCCTTATAAAGATTATGACTATTCTAAGGTCTTGTCTACATGTGAACGTTTTTAGAAAACCTATCAAAACTTAATCACAGTATTTAGGTGACCATATTGCAGGTCTGTCATGATTAACATTCAGTATTTGTGTCATCATCCTGCAGGTGATGGGCACTTCATGTGAAAATGTCATTGGGTACATGCCAGTGCCAGTGGGAGTGGCAGGTCCTCTTCTGTTGGACAATAAACAGTTTTACATTCCTTTGGCGACCACTGAGGGCTGTCTGGTAGCCAGCACTAACAGAGGATGTCGAGCACTCTCTGTAAGTGATGTAATGAAGCTTCTTACTGTGGTGACTATGTAAATGTATGCTGTGCTCACTCTACTGTTCTTCCTGTCCAGCTGAGTGGCGGTTGCCAGAGCAGGATCCTAGCTGACAATATGACCAGGGGTCCTGTGGTGAGGCTGCCTTCTGCTTGCCGGGCAGCAGAGGCCAAAGCCTGGCTCGAGACCTCAGAGGGGTTTAGTATTATCCAAGAGGCCTTTGATGAGACCAGCAGGTTTGTAGATACACAATGTAATTAAAAGGGTTTTTATGTGTTAAGAAACAGCAACAGAAAATAAATGTGGATCTACTCAATAGGTTCGCTCGTCTGGAGAAGGTGTTGGTGGGCTTAGCTGGAAGAAACCTGTACATCCGTTTCCAGTCTCAGACAGGAGACGCCATGGGCATGAACATGCTCTCCAAGGTACGACCCAGGGCTGTGTAACAGTAAAGCCGCATTTCCACTACATGGTATAGGCACTACTCAACTCTACTCAATTTAGCTCAGATACCAGGAACTATTCCTTGAGTGTTTCCATTACAGATACTATCGTACCTTGACATCATCATGAGGCACAGCGTAACTCCCGTGGCAAACTCATTCGTTGCTCATTGCTCCATCATGCTCATGCTGGATTTTTTTGGTCTTCCACTAAAAAGCAGAAATCTCTGAACGACCACAGATTGACATTATTGCGTTGCAGACTGAATTAACTTACTGCTCTGTTCACTGGAACGCCGAATTGGATTTAAAAAAAAATGACGGGTTGCACATTGATGACACAGACAACTCCACCAATCAGTGTCTATGCTTCTTACACGTCACGTTATAATATTGCTTGGGGTTGGTGGAACCTCAGTGGCGTAGATAACAAAAATCTAGTACCGGGTACCATGAGACCGGGTCCTTTTTCATAGTGAAAACGCACCAAAGCGGGTAGAACTGATACTAATGGAAACGCGACTTAAGATATAGACAGTAAGATCAAATGCACAGATATTTGTGTGTGCACGAATGGGCTTTTATTCTACAGAGTCTGTGGTGACTTTTCATTCCTGAGGTACAAAATTGGAGCAGAGGGATTCTGTTGTCTGTCCATCATTCTGTTTCCAGACTATAACCAGCAAACCATTCAGTTCTTTTCTATGCTGTGCATTACACTGTTGATTGTCATGAGTTCCAACTCCTTGATTCTATTGGAGGGGAGTAAATTCAGTGAAATAGCATGTTTAGATTTTGTGAGGAACAAGGGAATCTTTTTATACATACTATCATGTCTATTATTGTAAATACTCGTTGCATCGCATGTCTGTGTTCTCAGGGGACTGAGCATGCTCTGCAGAGACTGAAGCAGCAGTTTCCAGACATGGAGGTGTTGTCTGTCAGTGGAAACTATTGCACTGATAAGAAGCCTGCTGCCATTAACTGGATTCTGGGCCGGGGCAAGTCTGCAGTGTGTGAGGCTACCATTCCTGCCAATGTGGTCAAGGAGGTAAAGATCAAACTATGTTGCTTAGATTGGTGTTTCATTAGAGACAGATCCTCGTTGATGCAGTAATCTTGGCTTAATGTACTGCTGTTTGTAAACCTGGTTTGCTAAAACACCCTCTTAATGTATCTGCACAGGTGCTGAAAAGCAGAACAACTGCTCTAGTAGAGCTGAATATAAACAAGAATTTAGTGGGTTCAGCCATGGCTGGAAGTATAGGAGGCTTCAATGCTCATGCTGCCAACATTGTAACAGCCATCTATATCGCTTGTGGACAGGTATGTACATTACTGTAGGTTATTAACACTGTTGACAATTTGCAGTTGTCTCAGAATGAAGATAAAACATTACCCTGTTTTTAAGATGTTTCTTTTTTCTGTGGATTAGGATCCAGCTCAGACGGTGGGCAGTTCCAACTGTATCACCCAGATGGAGCCTGCTGGTCCAGAAGGAGAGGACCTATACATCAGCTGCACTATGCCCTCCATAGAACTCGGAACTGTGGGAGGAGGCACCAATCTCCCGCCACAGCAGGCTTGTTTACAGGTATAACCTTCTATACTTAGGTTTGCATATAAGGGGGATATTTTAAGGTCAGCTTGATTTTTTTTTTTATTTGGAATACTTAAGTATTACAAAAAAATAATCTTAGATTATTTTTAAGAAGTTACATTTCTGTTGACTATTTCTAGGGTGGATAACCAATGCCAACTGACTTGCTGGTGGATGAACTCATATTTAACTCATTGTACCTTTTGTACCTCTTTGTACATTGTACCTCCAGATGCTTGGTGTACAAGGTACCAGCTCACAGCCGGGTGAGAATGCCCGACAGCTGGCCCGTGTGGTCTGTGCTACTGTCCTGGCAGGGGAGCTCTCCCTCATGGCAGCTCTGGCTGCTGGGCACCTCGTCAAAAGCCACATGACCCACAACAGGTTAGGTCTTCTACACACACTTAACGTTCTTTTCACTTGGCTAGTGAGTGCTAACCTATCTTTTTCCTTTCTAGATCTAGAACAAATCTGTCAGAAACACACTCAGTCAGAGACAGCTGTGTGACACAACCTGCTGCTGGTCTATCCTGACTGAAGAGGATGTCCAGCTTTACTGGGACTGAAGCATCATCTTATGAAACCCTGAAGAGTGTTGTGGCTCATGATGATGAAGAAAATGAAGACCCAACAAAACCTGAACAGAACAGCTGATGTGCACTTGCTTGTGTGTGTCACTCAAATGATTTTATGTTGCAGTTTCAACTCAGTGGGTTACTACTTTGTGCCATTTGTCTGCATCTTAACAGTGTAACACTAACACAACAGACTTTAAGAAAGCCTTCATTATTGTCACAATTGAATCTTGGATTGGGGGGAAATCCACCATGCTGCACAATTGAACTACTATCCCTGTGCCTCTCAGAAGCTACAAGGCCAGTGTCTAAGACATTCTGTAGCTAGCAGAAGGAAAAAAGTGAACTTCTGAGGTTTTCCGACAGCTGTGACATCTGATGTTTCAGATGGGTTAGCCTTGCATTTGCCAAAATCTTTAGAGCTGTGATGGTCAAATATTAAAATGCCAACTTTTCATCTGAATGTATGATGTAGTCAATGTTACAAGTGTTCACGGATTGCAGGCTAATACTTGCACAACCCTTTCTGAATCTAGCTGCCACTGTATACTGTGTATACTGTAGTGTGACTCACTTTGGAACTGCTCGGTTTGTGACTCTGCCAAACTGTTACAGGCTGGAAGCTTCTTTGTGTTGATAATTGGAAGAACAGTGGAAAATTAAAGCCATATAAATTAACTTAATAAATTTTTTTGCAGAGTGATTCCAGGAGTTAACAGCACTGGGAGGGTTTTAGAGCACCAGTGACTGCAGACTGTGCATTCTTATGTTGGAAATTTGGAATGCCAGTGAAGCCAATAGGTGGTCTTACCTGTTTTGAAAAGTTGGTCCTTGGCATGTCTTGAATGTGAAAAGGTTTTAAATGACGATGTTTATTTAAGTTAAATAACTCTTAACCTTGTCGAATAAAAGTTACAAATTCAAAAACTAGAGGATGAACTTTTTATTTCACTTTTCAAACAGGGCAAAAGTAGTGCCTCGTTGTCACAGTACATTTGTAAGTTGATCCCACAGATTTAGTACAGAACAAATTATTTACATATAGAAATGCTTTTCTAATTACATTCATATTACTAATAATTCAGAATTACAAATGTCTGCTTTAGGTGAATGGACTTCAGCCTGGCATCTTTCCACAAGGCTGAGTTTCATTTGGCTTTACTTAGTCTCTCACCCACATTCAATGACTATAAACTACTATTAATTGACTGACAGCTGATAAAGTAGCTTTGTAACAAATTGACACCATCCTCATTGATGCCAACAAGGACACTGGACAATTTTGTGCTGTTCACAGGTCTATTAAAGTAACTAAGGTAAAGTCTGAATCTCAAAAATAATTAGTTAAGTTTCACTTAGTCTATGTTTCAAAAGCCTTATTTTACAAAATGGCTTTGTGATCCTTCCATTTCATGCATTTGCTGTAAAACTGCTCCAAGCATTCAAGTCCAACGCTGTAAAACATCAGTAATACTCAAGTACACAATTGAACAAAATATGTCCGCATACTGCTTCTGTCTCATTGTACACAGCACATCTCCCAAATACTGATGGGCATGTTTATTAAAACAAAATATCCACCACCATCAGTTGGTGGTAATACTTAGGAAATGAAATAAATGCATGTGATATGATGTAATTATACTGCAACTTCAGATGTGTAAAAATGACCTTCAGCCCTTTGCTGGGAAACCAAATCAACAGAAAGTGTCATCTGGTTTATTGATCTACTACATAAATTGCGGGACCCAACTAAAAATACAGTCAATAAGGGGAGAAAAGCCATGAGGCACTTCACTAGTGATGACAGAGTGCACTAACAGCACCCTTTGTTCCATCTGAAACAGTATTTCCTAAGGCATCTGGGCTCGGCTTACTTCCAAGCTGAAACATTAGTGACCCTATTTACAACTTAGCCAACACTCAAAATACTGCATGTGCTATGACACTGTAACACATTAACAATGACGCAAATACAAAGCAGAGCAAGTAATTTACATGAACTCTTGTACATTAAATATATGAAAAGCCCATGTCGACACATCCCTCCATCACTACCAGAAACAGGTGGTTTCATGAGAGAGACCGAGTCAAAAAGGTCAAGTCTGTTGTCATAGGGGTCATACTCGAGAGTGATGACGGCCCTCTAGACTTTAAACAAAAAAAGAAGAAAAAAGAAAAATATGATGCTCATCCAAAATAGATTTTTTTTTTTACAAGCAAAGAATAGCAGCTTAACAGAAAGATGGAAAATGCTCTTGATGAAATGAAAAACTGAAGAAAAAAAATTCTAACTACAGTACAAATGGTGAGGGTAAAAAACCTAAGTCACTGAGCTAAGACTGTGTTTATTTTCTTTATAAATGCCTTATTTAACATACATACATCTATATATTAGTGGATTTGGAAAAAAAATTGTTGGAAACAAGTCATCCTTTTAGATTTAGCCCAGAAGGTGGCACAAGCAGCTGCTGCAAGAACCTATTTGGGAAGGATAATTCCCATTTTTGCTTTAGAATAACAGTTATTTAGTATTTTGTCTAGAGTGCAATACAATTAAATATAACTTTTTTAAAATTCTGATATCAGTGGTTTCAGTATCAAATTTTCATGTGATATTTTCTTCTGTCATAGATAATGAATACAGCCAATAGATGGTGTCATTATCACCCACTCCCCTGAGCTAACCAAGAATTGTGGGACAGATGCTTATTTGAGACACTCAACAGGTCATAACAGCAGGACATGTGTAGAAAAGGCTGTACAGGGATTTCATCTTTACATAAGTGAAACATTGCAAAGATCCAAGGGATTTGTATTATATATTTTTGGAAAGCATGAACCAAATAAAGACTCAAGTCCATTTAACACGAACTTGTGCTACTTCTGTGCCTCAGAATAAGATAGGCTTGCCAGCTGTTTTTTCCTGGACGTACGAGGTGAAGCGCTTGAGGAACTTGGGGTACTCCCTCTTAGCTACAGCCCTGAGCACAGAGGCAGGAGCCCAGCCTCCAGGATTCACTGCAAAAACAGAAACAGAAACTAAGTTTGCATGTGCAGATTTAAGGAAATGAACAATTTTCAAGTGAAAGAAGAACACACCATTGGCAACATAGGTGATTTTACACAGGATGTTGTCTCTGCTGATCTCTTTATCGCCCTCTGGTGGGCTAACCAGGGTCTGACAGATCATGGCAATGTTGATTTTGGCACGAACACACCGGTTGGTTGGCTTGAAGATATGGAAAAATAAATATGTGAAGGATTAGGAGAAGAAGTAGTACTGTAAATAATCAGTTTGAAGGAGCTGGGAGATGTAGATTTAGAGTCGTGTTTTTGACTATTTGAAACTGAAATCGAGGTGTGTGGGCTCACCTGTGCATCATCATGATCCACTGAGAAATTGCAGACCAGCCAAGTATCTGGGTCATTCTCATTATTTGCCATGATCTTCCTCATGGCAGAGAGATACAGCACATCTCTCTGGGAGGCTGGCCACACCCGCTGCAACAACAGATTATTATGGTCAGATTACAGATTCAACATAAGTCTATTTTCTAGTCCGCTGGTGGTGAGTGTGTCCCTTCTTACCTTATGTGTTTGATAGATAATGGCTGCGTTGTCTGACAATGTCTCCACAACATTGAAGTTTTCAATGGTGGCTAAATGACACAGGGGACAGTGGTGTAACAAATATAAGAAACACATTGTCACATAATGCTTTTAATGAATTGTCCTAAATGCTGATTTAGGTAAAAACTTACTCTCCCAGTCGTTGCGGTAGGCAGTGTCCCAGAAGTAGTGGCAAACCTCATGACCGGTGACTCCCTTAACTGAATGAGTAGCCTTTAGTGGATCCAGGACAATCCCATTTTCTTCCACTTCTCTCCTGTACACCTGCAAACACATCCCAAATTCAAGAAGAATGCCGTTAGTGAAGATGGAAACATCCTCATTTTCTACAACAGTGCTTCATCAATAACATCCATGTAGTTTGACCAATGCAAAGGATGTCGGTGCTTGTTTTTAGGTTCAGTTATTGATATACTTCGCTGCAAAAAGTCACTTTGTCTTCAGTTTTCTCTGCTTGATAACGTAACCCTCAACTTCTACTCTGATCTTTTATGAACATCTACATGATCAATAAGTTAAATACAGGAAACTACTATTCGTCACTGAAAAATGCAAAATGAAGGTGATAGACAATCAATCACTCAGCAAAGGTTCAATTGAGATAAAAATTCATTTGGGAGCAGCCACAGAAATAGCTCTGGGTCTTTATGAGTTAAGCGCTGGCCCGTACCTTCATTTCTCCCTCTTCTACCACCAGCTGCCAGTTGGCGTCTCCACCGACATCCTGCAGGGAGTAGGTTATGTGACTCTGCACCATCTCTTCCACCTTTAACGCCAGACCAGGGAGACAGAATTTTAATTAATCATGTTGAAGAGTCATCAGCATGGCGTGTCATGCTACTTTTATCCTATACAAAGTAGATGATGTTTAGTAATGAAAAGGGAACTTAGAGGATGTTTTAGTAAGATGCAGGAATATACAAACATATTCAGTCTTCAAAGGTGAAGCACAGAGGAAGTGTGACTGAAAAAGCCTTGTCAGTGAGTTACCTCTGTGCTGAATCTGTGGACGTCGTGGGGAGAGGCCCTGATTATCAGAGCAGGGGCAGACTGATTATGAGTCTACAGAGGAGGTGAGAACCCATGGGATGATGGACAAATGAAGATGAAGTAGAGGAAAACAAAATGTTAAACTAAGGGAAGTGAGATGTCAAAATAAAACACATGCAAACAGAAAATAAGGAGCAGAAATAAATGATGGCGTGATCATGAAAGGAGCTTTCAAATGTATAACATTTTTAGAGTTGTCAACCTTGTCAGAGAATCTGTGTGAGCCAGTGCTGGAGTAGGCATCTCCAGAGGGAATGGGACTCGATCTCTGTATCCACGTCTTCTCAGTTTGTGACTGCAGCAAGCAAATGTATAATTTTATTATGAGAAACCAGAAAAAAAAATTACTTAACCCAATTACTTTAAAGAGATTTAATTTTCATATCAAACATTTAACTACACATTAAACATCAAGAGACAATATTATCAGGTTAAAAACAAAATCCAATTCCTCACCTGTTCTTCTATTTTGTCTTGTCTGTCAAGAGCAGCTTCAACTGCATCAAAAAATTCATCTTCATTGATGAGGCTGTTTGGGCCCTCCTATAAATTAAACGGAAACATATTGCATAAAAATTTCTTGCACGACTTGAAAATTGTGTCATACTTTGTTAACCTCATGGCATAACTACCTAGCTGTGTAACTTTACTCTCCTAACACTGCTTCTTCTTACGCTATGAAGCAAACAACATACAAGATAAAAGGATAAGCGATAGAATTCACCTCATAATCTGGTCCTCCGAAGTGGGACTTTTTCTTGAGCTCCTTGAGGGCTGATTTATAGCCCTCCTCTATTCTTCGCCTCTTTTCCATCTCCTACACACAAAAATCCAGAATTATTAAATGATGAGGAAAAAGTTGGTTAGGCGTTTATGCTGATGTGGCTAAATATTCAAAGTTAGTTTTCTTTATTGCAGTTAGTTTTTAGTTGCCCACATCTCCATTCTCTCTCTGAGATGCATGTTGAAATTAACTGAATAGATATGAATTTTCAAAAGGGAAAAGGAATCACAAGCGTACGATGAGGGATAATCCATTTAAAACTAACAGAGAGACTGATAGACAGTGCAGACAGATGCTGCAGCATATCACACCTTGTCTAGCCTCTTTTGCCAGCTGTCTTCTCTCTTTACCATGAGGTCAATACAGTGGGACAGAGTAGCCAGGATTCCAGCTGTGGTGGCCTTGAATGTGATGGCCTCGCCCTTAAAGTCTATGCCATTGATTCCCTTAGGGCTCAAGGCCTGGAACACTGTACAAAGCAGAGAGAACTGATGTAAACAACTGATATATGCAGCAATCTCGACAGATGAATGATTTTGTGTAGCAAAGATGTCAAAGAGTTCAACACATCTATGAGTAAATCGTCAACATTACTTACACCTTTCTTTGCTGCCATTGTTGTTGTTGTTGTGGTGCAAATACTCTCCATCTGTTCTAGTATTGGGGAAGTCGTCCTCATCATCCTCTACAACTGAAAAAGGCAGAGAAAAAACAGCATCCCTCAGATAATTGATACCTGTAGGTCCCTACTAAGAGCGTCTTCAGTGATCTAGAGCAGACTAACACCTAAATGTCCATTCACATTTTCAGCTACAGTACGTGCCATCAGACTGACAGACTTCTGCTGTGCTGGACAACATGACAATGGTCTGGTTTCATCTTCGGAATGGAGAGAGAGTGAGAAATAAAGAGAGAGAGCAAGAAGGGGAGAGAGGGAGGTGAGGAGAACAAAAGCAGTGCTTCATTCACTGTGGCCATCCACAGTCTCCCTGCGCAGGATGCCATGAGCAAATGTTCAGCCAGCCAAGATGGGCAGAGGGTGAGGGGGCCTGGAGAATAACTGCTTTCAGAGTCACAGCACACACAAAAGCCATTTCATACAAGACTCGGTGCATGTTTTTCTACTAAAACACAAATATTTTCATGTTTTAAAAAAAGACAGTGTCTTGTAGGCAATGAGTTCAGACTGATTTTTGTACTGCTGTAGCTTCCTAGACACTCAGATTCTTAATTAAAAGAGGTATTTCACACCAAATTTCTCTGTATTGTTAAAGTGGATTTGAATTTTGCTAAACAGGCCTGATACCGACCTGTCCTCCACTCAGACACAAATCAAACATTTATACTGTTCTATTCAAAAGCAACAGACTTCCTTGAAAAAAAAAAAAACAACAAAATAATTTTACCTCAGAGTAATGCTGCTCAATTTGTTTTATTTTGAACTAATGTGATCACGATGTCAGGTGGTGCTTCAGCAAGGTAAAGTTGCTGTTTTTTTTTGGATAGTCAGGTGGCTATGAAGACCACTAAACAACTTCAGTCCCTAGTCAACCACAACTACCTGACAAAAAGAAATAGCAGTGAAAATAATTTAAATATAGCATACATTTAAACTGATATGTTTGCTTGTGGGGGGAAAAAAATAAGGCCCGACCGATTATCGGCCCCACCGTTATATCGGGCCGATATCCAGCATGTTGGGGGTATCGTATCGGCCATACCCTTCCATAAATGTCCACTGATAAGTTTATATAATTTCCACAACCAATTGTTCAGCCATGTCATTCTGAACGCGTCTTCTGTTCCCACCACTTTGAGGTCATGATCATTGCCCCGCCCCTCACAGCATCTGATTTGTTTGTCACACGGAATACAACCAATGGGTAAAGGCTGCTGAACGCTGACAACGGTTTCAAGGCAGCTGCAGTGAAAACACCCTCCCTTTAAGGTAAGCATATGAAGCCTTATCCCCAGACTTATTGCTTTAAGATTCTGTCAAAACAAGCAAGAAAGTTTCTTTGCGTGCTGCCCTCATCTGTACCCAGTGAATGGGTCTACAGTCAGATCTGCAACAGAAAAAGCCTCACTGGACAACACGCAGACCAACTGTGCTTCCTCCACTACAATATCATCCTCCTAAATTGGCAATATTAGGATTGAGAATGGGCATTAAAGCATCCTAATGTAGAAGGTTCATTGTAAAGGTGTTTGGGCACCTGCGGAACTATAGCCGGTGCAGTGGCACCGGGGCCCGTCGCACACAGGGGCCCGTTGCAACTGGGCAGAGGAACAGGATGTATTCTCCTACTCCTGTCTGAGGGACACCTGCCTCATCCAGATTACAGAACAGAACCAGCATAGAGTCTGTGTGTCATCAGTTCCTGTTTCTGCTCATCAGACACTGATGATGAAGGTTTTTATGATGATACTGTTCAAAAAGAACAGACACTGTCTAGTACCATACTCATACAGTATTCATAGCCAGGATTAAGTAACACTTTAATAATAATATTGGTATCTACTACTTACTTCTGTCCCTCTGCAGCTCATCTTTGGATCCAGCATCTGCACAGCTGTCAAAGTATTTCTGAAGTGTATCCACCTGTCTGCATAAAATATCTCTGAAAGTCTCCATCTCTGCCAGTTTCTCTCTCAGGCTGTAACCCTTCTAGAAAAACAGCAAAATAGCACAATGATTGTACTTTGATTATGTCTGAAAGGTAGCAGTATAGACGTAAAACACCCATACATTATTTATCTAAGTAACTGACTGTTTATATATCAACTGACCTCTAAGTTGTCTTGTACATATACACAGACCAAACTAACAACTTGTGTGAGCATTCACAAATATCCAGAGTCCCTTGTGTGTGGATAAAACACAAATAGCTACCAATTATTTCAGGAAGAGCAAACAGAAGCCAGGCATATTACCTTGAAAGAGGACGTGGAGGTGGCAGAGTAGCCACTGGTGGCTGATGTGAGAGACAGCATGGAGCCATGTCTCCGCAGACTGGACTCAGATCCATAACCAGAATCAGCCTTTAAAGACATACATGAACAGAGGACACAAGTCACTACTGTTGGCACAAAGTAGTGACATACAATAAAATACATTCAGATTATTAATATAAAATAATGATGTACATGACAAAGAGCTTCACTATCACTCAAACCACAATTCAATAGGGTCTTAAGGGGCAGCAGCAATGACAAAACCAGTTCTTTTTGTCTCCGAATGAGTTTATAATTTAAACTCTTGAATATCTTTTCTCGCCTTGTTTATGAGAGGTAAAAACAGATTTAACATACCAATATAAACATACATGAAAGCTCACATTTGTTCAATAAAAGAAAAAAAAGATTAAAACATAATTTAAAAAAAAAGAAACTCATCAATTTGTTTTCGGAGAGTAAATACATAATTAATAATGCAGTGACAAACAGCAGCAAGACATGATACAGATGATGATCATGGCAACGCAAATGACAATTCAGCTGACATAGTAGTTGAGTGGCTCCCCTTTCCTATTGCATAACAGCTCGGCTCTTAAAATAGATGGAGACAGCAAAGGAGTATGGTTCAGTGACACATACTGCACTAAAAGGAGAAACAGGAACTTGTCCTCTTTGAGCCACCAGGGGGCAGCACATTCAAATACGAGTGAATGCCAACTGCAACAGCCTGGGGTTACTGTCGGTCAGCAACCAGGAGTAACTCCACTGGTGTTCACATGTATTTCAGTCATTGCTGCCTGCCCTTTAGCCAACATACTGCTACCCTACTGACTTGGATCAGCACAGACAGCAGAATCCCACATTGCTGTTTCATGATTGAAAAAAACATCCCAGAACAGGGGTATTTGTTGTTGTTGTGGTGTTCGATAAATATACATATTAGAAGAACAGTAACAGATAATCAGCTCTAAAGTACAAGACACCTTTGTGCACGTGCATGCACAGCTGCAATATGCTCAAGTGTGCAGACTTCAATGTGTCTGGCAATTAGCACACACACACACACACACACACACACACACACACACACACACACACACACACACACACACGCACCCACACACACAATATTGATTTTATACAAAATCAAACAAAGCCAGATAAATATTCACCATGTATATGTGGCAGTTAAGCAAATAGATAATAGACTAAAATAAATTTTAATATGTGTAATATTTGTAAAGGGTTGTTGCTTCTTATGTTAAGTATTCAACAATTATAAGGATTATTTATAGTAACGATAGTATCCCAGAAACAGACATTTTGATATCAAGAGTTTTCACTTTCTCAAAATAGGATGTTAGCAGTAGTGTGCTGTGTTTCCCTGGAGACACTGGGCTGCTGAGTGCAATGAGTAATAATACAAGCAAGAAAAGGAAGTGGGCCCTTCAAGGAAGAAGAGTTCTAAGCGGTGAGTCACTGTGGGTGGGATGGTGGTCGAGTATGTGAGCGCAAGCGTGCACACGACTGAGTCATGGTAGCTCCCTGATGTTGCGATGAGTGACTGAGGAGGGGGAGGGGGGGATTTCCTAAACTAAGGATCACGAATGAGCAGCATGTGTTTTGGCCGCCAGACTGAAGGTGTGGTAGTTGTTGCTCTCCCCTCCTCTGTGTCAAACAGACTCACAACTATGCATTTTCTCTGCCAAATGCTTGCTTTGGATTTAGGCTTTTAAACTCCCACATCTGCATGAAGGAACATTTTATTGCACTGCAAATGCTGCATACCACAATAGCAGACAATACTCTTTAGGCCACAATCCACATAAGCATCCATCATGTAACATATGTGGCATCTCTCTTGAGAAGCACAAAACTAAACATTTTGCAAGTCTTCCTTCCCTGCCTCTATTGTTGTTTGCTCAGTGGTCTACAGCAGGGCTACAACCTGTTTCCTTTGTCCTTCATAGTGGCTAAACACTGGATTCAGTTTTAACTTTCTCAGCACTAACAAAGGGATTTAAAAGCTGAATGTGTATTTCAGTTCTGCAAGTTGTCACAGTGTACTAACATTTTATGTAAACAACACTGCAACAAAGATAGGACTGTTGTCCAAGACTGGCTGATGAACAGCAGATGGTAATATTCAGAAATGGGGATATCTTTGGCCTCTGTGATTCACATCGGCCTTGTATCCCTTTTCAGAGTTAGCCATGTGTTAAATGTCCATTTGTAAAAAGGGATTATGCTAACCCTTAGCCAACTCTAAGCCCAAGGTTAAGATAGCTTTCAACCAAGTGTGCCTAGTGTTTGAGCCATGTACTTATGGTGAAACCTCTAGGATTTAACAAATATCTGCACACAGACACACTTACTGCTACAATGCACCGCACTGAACAGACGAGACACTCTGTAAACCCTAGAGTCCTACAAATAAAACAACGCACCAGGTTTGGAGGGATGAGTATTGTTCCCTGGACTCCTCCCCTCTCTCTCCTCCCCTCTCTGATACTCTAATAAAAACACACACATGTATACCATAAACACATTCACAAATGCAACCTCAGAACAGATGATACTGACTTGTTGCAAATGTGAAAACATTTGTTTTCCATTGTGTGAAGTGTGCATAACTTACCCTGTGCAGCTCAATAGAATCGATCCACTGATGTCTGTGATCTGGGTCTTGTGCTCTCAGGTACCACACACTGTCATTGACACTGATGTCAAGCCGACACTCATCAAACTCATGAAGCTGAAAAGATAAAGATACAGAAATTATAAAAGGGTTATATTGGTTAGTGTGGTGGCTCTATCAGCAATGCTTATCACATCCACTATTTGCCATTCTTCTGATAGTGATCAGATTTCTTAAGACATCACTTTTCTAACCTTTTTTTGAATGATAGAGACACAGACAATATATAGGCTGGCCAGTATATTGGGCCGACATTTATGTTGTCATCTTATATCAGTATCGGTCCTTAAAAATCCATATTGGTCGATCACGACTTCGGCCATGTCTTTTCAGATCGGCCATGTCTTTTCAGATCTGCCATGTCTTTTCAGATAATTATTAAAGGAAGCATAAGTCTTTCATGAACAGGCAGAATAATGTTGAGCATATACAGTAAGAGAGGTCGCTGTAGGTATTAAAATAATGGCAGAAAAGCAAACTGCTTATATCCTGAGTATTTTGTTAGTGGATGACAGTCTGTTCCTGAGTTGGCTTTGACAACTGGAAAGATAGCAAACCACCACAGTCACAAACATACGATGAAAGCTTCCATGTAAGCCTATCTACATGGAGCATCTCATGAGAGAGAGAGACCAAAGAAGAGCACAGCAGAAGCACAATTCTGTCCATTTTCAGACATTGTCCCATAGGAGGAGAAGTGGCAGATAACTGGCCATTTAAGGCAACTTGCGGGATGAAGCATATTCCTAATGACTCTCCAGTGTAATAAGTATGCTGGAAAACAGCAACGCTGGCATGTCCAACAACCCGTGGCTATGTACGTCTATGCATGTCTGAGTTAGTGTACATTTGCTGGAAGTGGTTCAGTAATGGTATTCACCTACTGTATGTGGCATTTGCCAAATGGATCAGACTTTTAAATGGGTTTTACTGGAGGCGTGTGACTTGGCCTTGTTACCTGACACCTGGACAATGCTGATGCCAGGAACAGATGCTCAGTGGTGACGAGGGACAGCATGAGGTTGAATGCTGGGACAAGGGAATGGCAAACGGCATCCTAAATGTTTTGGTATGCCCAGTTTTATCAAGGTAATAGAATATGGCTGCAAGTTATTCAAAAAGGAATCATCTTAGAATAACCAAGATTCAGATTCAAGAATTTTATTGTCAAATACACAGCAGTACTGAGCAATGATATTCTTACTCTGCGAGATCCCTTCACGTGACTAATACTAATAGTTAAGCTAAACTAAATTAAAATTAAATAAAGGAATTAACTGTACAGGTAAAACAATTTAAACTAAACTAAAACACAAAAGGAAATACAACTGTACACTGAGCAAGGAAAAATAGGTAAAATAAAATGGAACAAGTACTCTGTGCCAACAATACAGTGCCTCATCACATTTTATTATTTTCTTCATTTATTTAAAATTTTGATTTGAAGAATTCCTGTTGAGAATTAAGTCACTTCTATCATGTTCACTCTTTTCCATGTTTGTTACCACACCCCCTGAAAGGGGAGAGGGGTATTGTTTTTGGGTCAGTTTTGTGTCTGTCTGTCAGCAACTTTCCGTAAAACTACTGGACCAATTTCCATGGAAATTTCATGAAAGGTGTGAGATGGTCCAGAATAGATCCCATTAAATTTTGGTGAATGTAGGTCAAAGGTCACAGTCATCAAAAAAGTGTTTTCAGTGATAAGAGTAGGGCAAATCAGGTAAAATGCATGTGAGGGGGGGTGGGGGTTGTTATGCTTGGCACCACTTTATTCATGCAGTTTTACTGCTTATATTTCTGGCATGTTGAAAAATGCAATGCATCCAAATGATGGAAAAAAAAAAAAAAAAGAGTGTGCTCAGCAACCCACTGATATAACTGACACATAATACATTTTACAATTTTCATAACATATACATTGTCAATACAGCACAACCCTTGTTGAAACTTACCAAATGCTCATTCAAAAATTTCCAAAAGTATGCAGCATTTGCAAAACATCATCATTGGAAGAGACTAACAAGAACAGGAAGTACAAGTGAGGAAGGAAATGAGTATGAAGTTCATCCTTAACCTTGTGTTTGTTTCAAGGGGATACAAAAGTTAAACAGACAACTGCTGTCTCTTCTTTTAACAGGATGCTGCAATATATTCTTAACCACTGACTGGACTACATACATTTGCTTAAACCTACAAATTTGTAATTACACTATCCTGCCTTTAAAAAAAAACAACAAAAACTAGGACTCCCCTGAAAAAGAGGCTCTTAATCTCAACGGAAGGGCTTTTTCCTCATTAAAGTTTAATTAAAATAAACTCCTCTAAATGATATAAAACTGAATATAGGTATGTGAGGGAGAAAAGAAACCTTAAAAAACAAAAACAAAAAAAAAAAACAGATGCAAGGTCTTAACAATACTGCAGTGGAATGACTAAAATATAGTGTTAGGCTGACAAAATGTGTGTCATGGTTGTTAAGGAGGTGAGAAAACGGATTCTTCTCTTTCACCTTTGGACTATAGGGTCGTGGGTATACTGGTAAGCAGGGTTGAGTAATGAATGTCTACAATGGGTTCAAGACAGGTTACTGGAATCCATAGCTACAGTAAACAATCATCCATCACTGAATGTCAAAAATAAATACATAAATAAATAAATAAATAAATAAATAAATAAATAAATAAATATCATTGAACATGCAAACTACTGTCTCAGCCTACTGGTCCTATGTGAAAGGCAAACGGACATGAAACTGAATGCAAAGACAACAAAGTTGTGTGTAGGTTGTGAATGTATGCATGCAGGGAACCACAGTGTAATATGGAGTGAATTCAAAGTGGTGGGTTAGAGAATTCCTGGTGCCTAGCACATACTGGAAGAAACTCCAGCCTTCCACGACCATGAACTGGTCTGGACAAATGACTATTAAAAACAGACAGTGTCATTTTAGATATTATTGCTGTAGAGCACACTTGACATCCAAATTGACAAATCAATATTTGGATAATCATACATTAAAAAAGGTTTTTGATCAAAAATAGTTTCATATGGTCAGTAACAATGTGAAGGCACACTGTGATTTCCAAATAGTGCTGAACAGCTATTTTGGAGCTTAACGTGTGTAACAAAATAACCACTACACTATAAATCAGTGCAGATGGCTTCAATATAACCCTTTCCTACTGATGTACCAGAGCAAGTGTATAGCACAGCTACTGTTTGATTAATTCTGGGAGCTGTGTTGTCATACTGCCTGTAGGGCCTCCTAGTTCCTCTTAATGATATCACTCAAGTGACAGCCTTTTTGTGTGGCTCAGCAGTAGCGCAACTAATTACACCCCACAGTCATACAATCAAAGTCAAAGCTACGGATTCATATTCATGTTGGCTAGCTAACTTTGTTTTTCATAGTTTTAGTTTTTGTATGGAGGGTAGGTAAACAGTATATTAAACTACTGGCATCTAATAACCATGCAGTTCCCTTTGTACCTAGTGTAGCAAGTAATATAAAACCCACAACTAAAATGATGACTGAACAACTTCTCTTCATCTTTATTCTTGCCTTACATAAACTTCCTATGCAGCTTCAAAAAGACTCCCCTCCTATTCTCTCCCTTCCAGTACCTTATGAGACAGTGTACGTGTCTGTGGTCACACTCCTTGGATGGGAGCTCCCCATTAGCAAAAAAACCCTTACAATGCTGCAGCAAATTGAACTGAATTTTACTACCACAACCTACTTCCGAAAAGCACATCTTTTTCCTACTGGAAAGAAAATTCAGTGATTCACCTTCACAAAGCTCCAATAAGTCTTAGAGCCAGAAACACCAGAAACACACTAATTTGGAATCCCTGCAGCTATAGTGGAGGAAACACTGACTCATCCTGTGGTGATAGTGAAAGACAGGGAAACGGAAGCATAAATCAACATAGAGCAACACTGGCAATTCTGTAAGATCTGTAAGTGACACAGACATATACACCTACATGTGGCTCCTGACCCTCCACTGGCCCTTATTTTAGAGGAAATTACACATTATGAGGAAGACTCACATTTCCTGGCCAAAGACACTTTCCAATTTCCACACAGAGTTGCACGTCATGGCCAAAGGTCTCTTCAACTTCCCTGTCCCTTTGCATCTTTTGAACTCCTGCTCTCTTGAGACACACATCACACCCTTTATGTTGGATGATAAAGCAAAAAAAAACCACCATATCCTCTTCCGCTACCTTGCAAACCAACAAAACAATCTAGTATGATACTACTACAAATCCACTCTGCAATAGTAAGAGGTGGAATTACAAGTAGGCCAGTGTGCTCTTCTCCAGTGTGCACAAATCTAAAAATGGTGTTTGTTGGAAACCAGACATTGTCAGTGAGACTGCAAACAGTGTTGCAGTTGTTCTTTTGGATCAAAACCCATGTTTATTGCCACATGTACCACCATGGTCAAATGGCATATTACACTGATGACACTTCCTGTTTAGTGAGATGTTAATATTTTTATTACATTAGATTTTCAATTTACTATTTTTATGTGGTAAATAGCAGGCCTCAAGAAAGAAATCTAAATCTGGAGTTAATACAGGATGACACAGAACCCAGAGACACTGAAAGGAAACCATACATACATTGTCAAAAATAATTACAATTTTGCAAACATTGCTTCCTTCTAAAAGTATGAAAAAATAATGCTTGTTTGTTCAGCATTAATAATATACATTAATTGGAAAGAACCAATACTCACACAGAAATAACAATGTGATTGGCTGTTTAACTGTTTGATGTGATGCCAGTCACTAGACCTAAGGGGCACAGTGATCATGCCTTTGCTCACGTAGTTTCATTTAGTGACTGAGCTGAATGTTCCTGTTTAATCTACTGAATCATAATGTTGACTGACTGGATGGATTCTGGTTCACTTGGTAATTCACTCTTCAAATCTGGCTGGCATTAATGCGAATATGATATATGTGTTATTAAACTATGGATGTATGGTATGCATGCAGAATTACAACAAGAGCTGGATTACATAAGAGTACAGTCATATCTGTGTTAGGACATTGATGTAGGAATAAAAACCCAAGTATATAATTAGAATAAATGGATGTTCAGCTACAGCCTGTCTAACCATGGGAGTGGATCTCCCCTTCACTGTGGTTCTCCCCAAGGTTTCTCCTTTCCCACTGGGTTTTTGGAGTTTTTCCTTGCCGAGAAGGAATGTATAAGGACAGGGGATGCCTGGGACATACCCGTTTCTTTCATTACTGTGCATTTCATTGATTGTTTGTTTTTTCAAACAAACTCTATTAAAGCCCTTTGAGACAACCTTGGTGTGATTTTGAAATTGAAAATGAATATAATTCTGAATTAGAGCTAAACAATATATTGTTTGAGCATCGTCATTGCGATGTATGTGTGGGCAATAATCATAGCGTAGGTCCTGTAATGCAGGAGGCAAATGAACTCACGATTCTCATCTAGTAATTTCAAGGGTAACTGACACACACTGCACGCATTGATCCATCAATCAAAATCATTCTTAATTGGTTTGGAATGAGTCGTTGGTAACAATATTGAAAATTGTGCGACAAACAAGACAAAATCACTGTAAATAAAGACTTGGTGCCAAAAAGAAAAGTAATGACAGTTATCTGGAATTATAACAAGGATGATATTGAAACATATATTCTGTGTTGACAGTACCTTGAAACTGTTACCAAAACAAGAGGTAACACAAGTAAGTAGAAAAGCACTCAGAGAGCGGGGAGTCTGCCAAAGCAGAACCTCCCCTCCATAAATGAACGATAAGTTTCACTTTCACTTCTGCGAGCAGCGGTCCACCCTGACCTACTGAATGAAAGACACGTGTGACCCCCACACCACCACCACCACCAAAACTGAATAATGTGTTCCTTGCGCCAGAATCAACATTTCCTGAAAATTTCAGCCAAACCCATCCATAACTTTTTGAGTTATCTTACTAACACAGACAAGCAGACCGATAAACGTGGGGGAATACATAACTCCATCATTCCTTGGAGGAGTAATTAGGTTGAGCATTTATATCAGTACCACACAATATTTTTTCCTATTACAGTATATATTTGTAGGGTAAAAAAGAAAAAAAAAAAAAAATCACAATGTCATTTTTTCCAGTATTGTGCAGCCCTATTCCAAATTACATTAAAACTAAATATGGCCTCAAGTGTATTTTTAGACACATATGCGCGTGCGCACACGCACGCACACACGCACGCGCACACACACACACACACACACACACACACACACACACACACACACACACACACACACACACAC
>JAPTYR010000005.1:38689078-38704441 GCA_029814505.1 Siphamia roseigaster | reverse complement strand
TCTTTCTTTCTTTCTTTCTTTCTTTCTTTCTTTCTTTCTTTATTTCTTTCTTTCTATCTTAGCAACTTTATGCAAAAACTACTGGATCAATTTCTACTAAATTTTCAGGAAAGGTGAGAGGTGGTCCAGAATAGATCCCGTTAACTTTTGGTGAATGTAGGTCAAACGTCAAAGTTAAGCTCACCAAAAATGTGTTTTTGCAAGGATAAAAGATGAAACAGATAAAACGTTTGTGATGGATGGGTTTTTTTGTACCTGACACCACTTGTTTTAATTTGCTATTAGCTGTACGTCCAAACATACATGATCTTGCACTTGTCTCATCAATACATGTAAACAATTGACAGAAAATATTGACATCTTTTCATGGTCATCAGATATAACCCATTTGGACGTTCAGAGGCTCTGTAGTGAACACTGTCATCTTCTACAACACTGATTCACCAGTAAAAGCCATTGAGTTTGATAAATAACATTTGTCAGTTGATCACATATTTTACTGAAAGTCACTTTTCTTCAGTTTTCTATAGAATAAAATATATTTGAAAATTGCCATACAAGTACCAGTAAGTCTTTATGGGTTGAAGGTGTGAACCCTAAAATTATATAATGTGGTAACTATTAGCCTTGAGTACATAAGATACTATGTGAGGTATAGGGCTAATACTTTATTTATGGGACATTGAAAAGTTCACAGTTACCTGGTGCTTGTTGAGAATAATCAATAATTGTATTTTTATTTCGTCTTAATAACCTTTAAACCCACTAACCATAATTACTTTATGGTGTCCTGAGTGGGTGGACTGACACGGTGTGATTGGATCCCGCTGCTGCGTGACGGGAAAGGTGACATCATGCCAAAGGCATCCCGGAGCCGGCCGCTGATTGGTGGAGATGGGCTCGAGACCCACTGGACTCCGAACGGAAACAAACGCTGAAACATTGTGGACTGAGTAGAAGGGCTAGAGAAAGATTGGGTTGGACGTGCGTAACACACGGAGAACTAAAACCACCTTCAATAACTTGTTTTGTGGCTACTTTTTTGTGCAAAAATGGTTTCCAAAAGTTTTCTGCTGGTTCTGGCGTATGTCTGCACTGCCTGCGCTGCGTTCAAAAACGGTAAGACAAATGTGACTCAGCCTGTATTATTGTAGCGAAAATATTTTAACCTCTCTTTATTCGGTAATTATTTGTTAGACAGCACCATAAAAAACATACAAGTGAACAATCACTTTGATAGAAGTAGTAAAATACAATTTGAATGGTTTTTGCTTTGAAGAATCTAAGTGGTCTTAAAATATAAGAATGCTGTGACCCAATATTCTAACAATGACAAAAAGGAACAGTCCATCTGTTACAGTAACCTCTAATGGGAAACAACATACATTCTAAATTTCTGTAATTTTTAATGTTACCCTTTTTGTCTCAGCTGAACAAAGTAAATTAATTGGCAATCGTTGGTCATTATAATGTATCTGTAGTAAGTGAAAATGAAAAGGTTTTAGCAATACAAAAAGTTTGAGTAATCCTTATGCAATGTATAGTACTATACTGTGAGACAAATGTCTACAGCTGAATTAATTTTGAAGTAAAGTATTTTTGACCTTGTCAAACAGAACTGAATGGATTTAGGAAAATAGTGGTGAGACCGAATACTCTTTAAATTTCAATTAATCAGACTGTCTTGCATCTGAATACTGTGCATTTTGCACTATATTTGGTTTACATTTAATATTTTTGTCTTTATTGTGCTATATTGTAATTCTTTGCATGTAAATATTTTATATTCCTGATACTGAGTGGAGCAACTTTAACAAACCCAATTTCACTCTGGGATCATTAAAGTATTCTGATTATTTTTCTTCTCCAGGCAGTGTTGGTGCGAGGGGTTTTGCCTTCACTTACCATTTAGTCACAGATGAACCGCTAGACCTGGATTACCTTTTACCAGAAGAAGCTGTCAAAATGAATCATTCTGAAGGTCAAGTTATGTGTAATAAAACCAAAATCCTCGTGCAGAATATCTCAGAAGAGGCCCTGCTGTTTCTCACGGGGCCTGTGTCCACTATCCTCATACCTTCTTGCTACACACTGGTCTGCCTCATCAGTGTGCCCATCAACATCTGCGCAGTGATGGCCTTCGCTCATAGGATCCGGCCTAAGAAACCAGCAGCCATCTACATGCTGAACCTGGCTTGCGCTGACCTGATATTTGCCCTGCTGCTGCCATTTAAGATCTCTTACCACTTTGCTGGCAACAACTGGATATTCGGCCCCATCATGTGCCGTGTGGTGACGGCAGCGTTTTATTGGAACATGTACAGCTCTGTTCTGCTCATAACGTGCATCAGTGTGGACCGGCTTCTTGCTGTGGTTTATCCTATAGACTCTCTGTCCTGGAGGAGGCCAAGAAATGCAATCATCGCATGTGTCACCATGTGGATACTGTCCTTCGCTGGGTCTGCGCCCCTTGTTCTCTCCAACCAGACCGTTTACATAGATCAGTTGGACATCACAACCTGCCATGATGTCCAGCTGTTAGATGACCTAAAGTGGCACTACAAGATCTACTTCATCACCATCTGCTCTGTCCTCTTCTTCCTGCCTCTGCTTATCACTGTGGTGTCCTACACTCGGGTGATCTGGGCGCTCAGCAGAGTCCCTCACGGTGTGCCAGGATGTTCACGCAGAAAGACGAGGGCAGTGGTGATGGCTTTAACAGTGCTTGTGATGTTTGTGCTGTGTTTCATGCCTACAAACACTGCCCTCCTGGTACATTACCTGCAGTTCACTGAGGGAGTCCAAAACAGCCAAGAGGCCCCGAATGGCTCCTACGCCATCTATCTTGTGTTTTTGTGTCTGGGGAGTCTCAACTGCTGTCTGGATCCCATGGTCTACTACTTCGGGTCATCTCAGTGCCAGAGACAACTATCCAGTGTACTGAGATGTGAGAAGAGTTTAGTCTCAAGCATCAGTCATTCCTCACGTGATTCATACAGATCCAGTAGCCGGACAGTCCTGAAAAGCAGCTGCCGCACAGAAAACACCAAGATAAACCCTCCAGTCTCTGAAATTGACTCTTTCCAAACAAACCTCAACAGCCAGTACAAGAAACTACTAGTCTAACAGACTTATTGAACAGTTACTGTGATTTTACAGCTATAAAACAAGACAGATTTTTATTATGAAGCAATAGTTATAGCAAACAAACATGGGCATATTAATGTGAGTCTGTGGGGATAACATATGTATTTATACTTAATGATTGGGTTGAAAGATGGTAATGTCAACTTTCAATGAAGCCAAGCCAACAAAAACATTAAAGATTAAGCTAAACTTCCCACATAAACTCTTCATTATGTAACGTCAAATGTACCATGTCGGAACTCATTGGAATGAAGCAAAAACATGAGAAGGATGTGGAAATTTCATGAGAATGTTTTTACTTCTGCAATATTCTGTCGATCACAGTGTTATACATTTGCACTGCTTATATAAGCCCTTATGAGTTTGTAGTGTATGTGAATCTGCATATTATGCATTTAATTGAAGGCGACTTCTGCTATTTTGTCATTTTTATTTCTAAATGTATTTTTAAGCACATGTTTTTAAATTGTGAATGTGTCTTTGAGCTTTTTTATTTTTAAATATGCACCTTTTTATCACTGTATTTTAATAAAAAACAAGTTTTAAGCAATTCTATGATGTTTTTTGCTGTAGAAAATAATTGTCCACATTAGCATTGTTAGGCTCATACTGCCCCCTGCTGGTGGGAAAGGTGCAGTGAATGTTTGTCGAGTCTGACATTTTACAGCCACTCTCCATTATACTGTATTTTCTCCTCCAGCAGGTTGTGCTACATTACTGTTGAATTCAAAAGTCACTTCTTAGGCTGTGTGAAGGAAAGGAAATAAAAAGAGTGAAGAAGTCAGCAGCTGGCTGTCCCAAGTTCAGCCATTTATTCTACCCATAAAAGTTTTATTACCTTACTGCCGGCCAGAAGGGAATGAACACCACCTATTGTGGAACCTCTTTTAAACGGATCTGGTTGAGTGTTTCTTGAAGAATTTATCAGATTTTCTGTCTTTTCTTCAGAGTTTTCATTTCACACACTGTATATTTTACAAGTATTATCTATTATAGACGTGTTCACTACACATTTTTGGATCCACGTTTTTAGAGGGAGCATACTATTGTGACATACCTGTAATAGATGAGTAGATAGAATTCATGCACAAGCTCCTGAAGATTCTATTTTTGTTTCATTGTACAATGTCACTTTCACTAAGTAAACCTGCAGTTAAGAAGAAATATATCTCTATATTACATAGATATCATGGAAATGTAATGTAAACATATGCATGTGTCTAAATAAATAAATCATAATAAATTCCAATTTTGCCTCCTGTAAGCTTTGTTCCTGGGGGAAAAAAACAAAACTTTTTTCTTCTCTAAAGTGAAAGTGTATGGATATTTGCAAATGCATTTATCAAAACAATATGAACATTCAGGACCAGAACCATGCTTTAACACACTTGAAAGGCTCATTTCTTTTTTCAGTAATTTAATCATCTTAGTGAACAAAGTCTCAAAGATATTTTCCTTGGAAATGTAAAGAATGAATTCGTATTTGTCACATAAAATGAGCTAAAGTGTATTTAGACCTTAAAAATCTAGAGCTGTTTTCCTGGCGACTTCCAATTTCAAATGTGAAATATATCATTGCAAAAATAAATTTTTCGATGACTGTTTTCGCAACGACAAAAGATAAGGTACAGGTGTGTGTGTGTTGGGGGGGGTGTTGTTGTGCCTTTCACCACTTGATCATTATTATTATTAAACCTGCGCATGTTGACGTGCGATGCTTGTCACGTGACGTTACGTCTTCACTCAGGTGTCTAAACAGGTTGCGCGAGCAGAGGATGGCAGTTACCGCCACACCCCAGTCAGTCTGTTTCACCTCTGACTGCAGCTATGGCGTCTACAACAATACGGATTCCGCTTCTTCTTCTTTTGTGTTTCTTGCAGACCTGCCGATCCCAGATAGGTAACAATCCTCCTCACCTCCTGTTCTGCCTATTTTCCTCTGGTTGTCATGGTTTCAGGCGACTACTTAGGTTATATAACACACTGGGTTTCCAAACAGCGCTTTTACTAAATGTCACATGCTTTGTTAATACAAGCTGGTGTGGTTCTATGGATAGATATGGATGAAACTATAATCACAGTAAATAAGGTTGGAAATTCTAAATTATATTTATAGAACCTACGTGATAGCAAAATGTATTCACAGGTCAAAGTACTGCAGTCTGGCCTACAATTAAATTTCAGAATTAGGGAAATCACTCAACCTCACCTTTATTTGTAAAGCACTTTAAAGCAACCACAATAGACCTTAGTGCTGTACAGACAAATAATTAAAACCAAAATATAACAATAAAATGCAGACTAGATTAAAAGACATAAAACTGTACAAAAACAGAAGACAGTGCTGTACAGAAGAAATAAATAAAACCAAAGTAAAAGAATAAAATGCAAGAAAATATTTTTTAAGTTAAAAAGCCATACAATTAAGAACAATAAATCACTACCAAATAAAAACAAACTAGAAATAACACCTTCAAACATTCCGCATGGTTTGAAAAGGCAAGGAGAAAATATATTTTTTTAAGAAGGGGATTTTAAAACAGATAGAGGAGGCATGTCTGATATGGAGAGGCAGATCGCTCTTTGGTTTAGGAGCTTCTGCAGAAAAATTCTAGCATGTTCCTGTAAATAACTGTGTTCAACTTCTGCTTTTCATGATAACCTTTCTGCTTTCACAGATACTAAAGGCTTCTCTGGCATAGAGACCAAAGATGGAGTATTGGTCTATCCCCAAGCTAAAGAAGTCCTGAACAGTCCTCTTACTACAGTGTTCCTCCCAGTTGTTTACATCATTGTGTTTGTGGTGGGTTTGCCCGCTAACGCCTTGGCTATCTGGGTATTTCTCTTCAGGATCAAGAAGAAGCACCCATCTTCAATCTTCATGGCCAACCTGGCTCTCGCTGACCTCCTCTTCATCATCTGGGTGCCTCTGAAAATAGCCTACCACTTTAACGGCAATGATTGGATCTATGGAGAAAGTTTGTGCAAAGTGTTAGTGGCGTTTTTCTACGGAAACATGTACTGCTCTATCGCCTTTATCACCTGTATTAGTGTTCAGCGGTACTGGGCTGTCGTTCATCCACTCACCCAGCTACAGAGGGAGAACTGTATAGCAATTACTGTCTCCATCACAGTCTGGGTGGTGGTCTGGCTCCTTACAACCCCCCTTTACCTCTACCAACAGCAGGTCAAAGCCACAAACCTTGGCATTTTCACCTGCCATGATGTCACCAGGCCAAGTCAGAATAAAATAGCAGCAGGTTACTTCTTGACGATGGGAGCACTGGGGTTTGTTGTGCCAACCGTTGTGTGCATCATATCCTACGTTCTCATGCTTAAGTCGCTCTGGAGCAACATGACGGATTCTGCAATTGCCAAGAAGCGACGGAAGGCTGTGATCCTGATCATCACCGTCCTGGTTATGTTCTTAGTGTGTTTCACTCCCAGTAACATCATGCTCCTGGTCCACTACATCCTGCTTTTGTGTAACGCCAACAACAACCTGTATGGATTCTACATTACCACCCTGTGCTTGGCCAGTCTGAACAGCTGTATCGACCCTTTTATTTACTACTTCATCTCAGAGGACTTCAGAAACCACATAAAGAACACTTTCCTCTGTCGGAGTGAGAGAACAGTGCAGAGGATGAGGGTCTCCTTCAGTGCTCTGAAATACTCCAAAAAGAGTAACACCTTTACCTCTGATTCAGCTAACACAAATAGCACTGACTGCTAGGGAACAGATTTTAAACTGTATGCATTCACTCCTGAAATTCCTTTACGTTTCTTGCCAGTCAGTTCTTTGTCTCAGGTTTGATACACATAAACTAGGGAAACAGCTTATGAAAATGACCTCCTGTCAAAAAGCACAGCAAAGAAGTTACTGCTTTTCCCACTTTAACTTACTGTGATAACGTATTAGCATTGTTTAATGCACTGTTGTAAAGTGTTCCTTTTAGTTTGAATCATTTGAGTTTTTTTACAGGTTTTATTGAATTTGAAGGGTTGGAAAAACTTAAATGAACACTTCTGTGTCTCCCTCTTTCTAGTATATCTTTTTGTTTTTTTTTTTTATCTTTGTACCTATTTAACCTGTATTACATTTTAAAGTGTGGAAATAAAAGTATTAAGGTTACTATGAAGCAAGATGTTTCCTTTTTGATCATGCCCTATTGCTAAGAGCATTCCTCTTGACATTTTAAAAGGTAAAACTTATTTCCAAAACAACTCTTGTGTTTTTAACCCTTGGTTGCTTTTAGATTTGCAGTGCGTTGACCTCAGGATGCCTAATATGCTCTACAAAACTAACCAACAAAATGTGTTTGCGGTAAGTACCAAAACAGTGCAAAGTGGTTTAAGTTCCTAAAGTAAGTGTTTATACTGCACTATGTAGAAGTCATATGCTATGGCTGTTTTTTTCTGGGTTGAAATTAGCGTACTCTGTTTTTTCTTTACATACAAAATAAAATACAGAAAATATGTGCAAAGCCTTTAAGACACAAAAAAACTGAAATGGCTGCTAAATGTTAAAGTGACCATTTAGTGTGACTCCTGACTCCATGACAAGGAATGACACAAATACAACAGCAGCTGATATGTTGAATGAAATCTAGAATAAAATACCAGAAAATTAATTATGTAAATTTGTCTGAACAACATTGTTAAAGACATGTTAAGTGCGAAGAGGTCACACTCGATACATCTCTTTGGTTTATAGAAGCTGTTTTCCTTGAAACCTGTTTTTACTGCTGTAAATACTTCACATATATCCAGATTGTATCTTAATACAGAGGAATGCATTTGTGAGGTCATAAATGTGCTAGACCAAGACCCAATGTTGGCCTAGGATCTTTGCTTCGACCTGTACCTTATAATTTCTCTCTTTCTATGAGAACAGAAAATGTGTGGTTTGTATTAGGGTAAGTAGTGCTTCCCTAAATTTGTTTCTTCAACCACATGCTTCTAATTCTGCCATTGGCAGACATGAACATACAAAAGTCTCTGAAAACACGTACTGTAGTTTCTATGATGGAGAAAAGCTTTCACAAGAGAAAGATTAAGTCCATTGACATTTTTAGCAGTTTGAATTCGTTCCTAAAATCAGATTAGGTAGAAAAAAAAAATGTTGTCAGTATATTTTAGAGCTAATCGACTCCTGAGGAATCATTGAAGTCCTACCATACAAGATCTAACTATTATAAATATGTCAGCATCAGCCTTGTTTGCATATTTTGCAAGTGAAATTTGTGTTTTTTCCTTTTCAAATCATGCTTTCAACAGTCTACAATATAACCTGAATATTCACCTGTCCCTTTGCGGGAGGCAGTAGATGATTTTATGTCATGCATTATTTATGTCATGCATATAAACAAGTTAGCATATGGTAAGTGTAATCAGGCAGACTACTCTGTTGTGGGAAATGATAACTGTCTACTGTTGCAGGATTTACCAGGACAACAACACAAAGGCAAAGAAAGTCGCAATAATATGGACAACTGAAATATTTAAATTATTCATAGTCACAATAAATACAATACCTGACTATGAATGCTCTGGCTTATAGGCTACAGTATTGATACTAATGTCACTCAGTGTTATTTGTATTCAAGTGAACAGACGTCATGGTGACAGTAGTGTGAAATGGTGGATGGATGTGATGATATGTGATTCACCATAAACTCACACTGGGGAAAACTACCAAAACCAGGACTAGAGGAAGTAACTAGGAGGGCGGGGCCAGACCTGACGTCACCCCTCCACCTGTCCCAGCCGGGTAGTCTCGGGGTGTGTCCACCAAGGTGAGAAGTGTCCGACATTTAAGGCATTGTATTATTCTTCCTGCATCCGTGTGCGAAGAAAGACGAAGACATGGGTTTCCCTCAGTTACTGCCGCTGCTGTTGATACTTTGTTGTGTTTCTGCCTCCAGTGCGGGTCCAGGTAAAGGGTTTGTTTATCTTCCTCATTACAACCTATCGAAACTGACACCGACTAATTCCTGGTCTCACAATTTGTCAGGCTCATGTAACTGTATTTTAGTCAGTATATTAAACTAGATGTGTTTAATATGGAAGAATAGGATAGGGTTTGTACTTATAGGGTTATTACTCCGACTGAAAATATTGTTTTTGTTACAAAACGGGCTACATTTATCTGTTATTATTGAAAGAACGTAACCCTCTGAGACTCTCCCATGCATTTTGTCCTCTGTAGGGGACAAAAAGTTTGACTGTTTTACCTTAGAAAAAAACTGTCCATTGTAAAGGGAATTCCGTTAAAATCCGCATAACTACATACTTTTTAAAAATGTATCACTAGAAACTGAATAATGCAGTTTCCAATCAAGACATGTTTTTAATGTAAAAAGGCTAAACTTCTTACTTTTCCGGGTCACAGGAGGTTAAATTAAATTTCTGCTTGTACAGTTATAGTTTTAACTGTGTGTGTGTGTGTGTGTGTGTGTGTGTGTACATACAGGAAAAGGACGTGGCTTCTTTGGCCAAATTGACCCTGAGGATTTAGATAAAGTCATTGTGGATGAGGATGTGTCTGCTGCCCTGAAGAGTGACTTAACCACAGTCTTCATGCCAGTCCTCTACATCATTGTCTTTGCTGTGGGATTGCCTGCCAACTCTATGGCCATCTGGGTGTTTCTGTTCAGGACAAAGAAAAAGCACCCGTCATCCATCTACATGGCCAACCTGGCTCTCGCCGACCTCCTTTTTGTTATCTGGACTCCCTTAAAAATTGCCTACCACTTCAATGGCAACAACTGGATCTACGGAGAGCCGCTGTGCAAGGTTCTCATCAGCTTCTTCTACGGGAACATGTACTGCTCCATCCTCTTCATCACCTGCCTCAGTGTGCAGCGGTACTGGGTCGTGGCCCATCCTCTGTCCCACCAAAGGAAGAACAACAAGGTGGCTATTGGTGTGTCTGTGGTCATATGGGCTTTCATCTGGCTCACCACGACACCTCTGTACCTGTATGACCACACCGCCAAACTCAAGGAGCCCAACATCACCACCTGCCACGATGTCAGTGTCATCAAAGATCCTCTCCATCCCTTTCCTTCCATCCAGTACCCATACTACTACTTCATCTTCATGGGAACAGTTGTGTTCCTTGTGCCTTGTATTGTGATTGTCATTGCCTACATCATGTTATTAAGAGTCCTGGGAGACAGCATGGATGACAGCACCACAGGCAAGAACCGCCAAAAAGCTGTGATGTTGATTGTGGTTGTTCTGGTCACATTTTTAGTGTGTTTCATCCCCAGTAACATTATGCTGGTGGTGCATTACTCCTTGCTGAAGGATGGGGTGATAAATAATGGTTACAGTTTCTATCTGTCTACATTATGCCTGGCCAGCCTCAACAGCTGCCTGGACCCTTTCATCTATTACTTTGTGTCTGAGGACTTCAGAAACCATGTGAAGAACACATTGCTGTGCAGGAGCAGCAGGACAGTGGAGAGGATGAGAGTGTCTTTCAGTTCAATGAAATACTCCAGAAAGAGCAAGTCATATGTGTCAGATACTGGGACAACGCAGAGCAGCACGTGTTAGTACAAGAGAAAGAGAAAAGACTCTGTGTATCTGTGTGTCATGTACTGAAACCACAGCAGGTGACAGGTCACAAAGTGTAACCTCACCACATCAGATATCCAAAGATGAACTGCGCTGAACTTTTTGTGCTAATAATGCAGTGTGATTTAAGCATGTTTTTCTTTTGCTCTTGCTAATGTGAATAGAATGTTAGCTCTGAATGTCTTGTAAATGTGGCTTTTTCCAATATCTTGACTGAGTAAATTACTGTACTAAAGATGAATTAACACAGATGTTTGATATTTTCTTTATTTCAGCATGTACAAGGAGTTAAAGACATTAACAGTATTTGTTATTTTTGAGTTATAAAGTCATAACCTATATTGTAATGATGATTTGTTTTCAAATAAATTGACAGACAATATAGTTTCTGTGAAAGTCTTTCATACTATTATGCAATTAAATCGCATGTCTAGTGAGTCACTGGGTTTATTTTTAGCAGCCTTCAGGTGAAGGATGCAGGCAGGACTTCATTGTAGATCTGTTCTGTATTTACATTACTGTTACGATTGGAATTTAAAGAATGTATTGTGACTGTGTTAACTTTTAGAGAATGTCCAGACCAGTTTGACTGAAAATATTTCGGAATTGGTTGAGTTGCTAGGTATCGTATATGTTCACAAGAAGAAAAGGTTGAACATAAACTTAGAGTACACCAGGCATAGTGGTGAAAAAATGTTGAGCATGATGAGGCATGTATTGGGGGATGATCTCATGTTGTCGCTCTGCTAGTTTCAGTGCTGCCCTGTATGTGTGAAATGTAGATTGTGACATCTCCACTTGGAAGTTTTCTTTTGATAGTAAGCTTTTAAATTATTTTTTGCTTGATGGTTAACTTTGGTGTCAGATGCAGTTTGTACTTTATCAAAGTTAAACTTTAAACCTGTTTCTTAACCTTTTAGCTAAGGTCTACACATCACTTAAAGAAAACACTTGTGACAAAAAGGGTATTGTAAATGGAAAAGAATTGTTCTGGTCTTTTATCTCTGTGGGAGTAAATTAACCCTTGTGTTTTGGGCAGTAACCCCACCCAAAGAGTCACCCCCACCCCCAGGTGTATGCACGCAAAGTGAATGGTGATAGCTTCCTGTTTAATGACTGGTTGAGCCAGCCCTGTGGAGGTAAATGATTGTAATGGAGTGTCATCTTACCTTTTGTCAGCACTTTGACACACATTCTTTTCCCATGCTTCGGCCACAGGTACTTCTTAACCATGTCTCATTTTCACAGTTTCCTTTTACATATCAGTCTGTTACACTGGGAAATGACATGACCATAATTCATGTTAGGTGTGATGCTGCACATGCTTGCTGAAAAGGACAGCTGCAAGTGAAACTATATCCACCAAATGGAAAAAAGATTGACAATGTGTGTGTATGTAGAGACAATGTTCAGTACTTCTCATGTGTTGAGTGTAATAAAAGTAGAATGAATAGTAATATAATCATTTGAAGACAATTTGTGTTGCATATGAAAAGCAATCAGTCATGCAAGCTGGGGGAAGGTATTTTTAGGAAAACCAAACCATGCAGACAGAGTATCTAAGGGTACAAATGATGCAAAAACACTCCTTTTTTTGCAATCTTGCAAGATTTGCTACACAAAGAAAGGGCCACTTCTTTGCATCACTGCTATAATTGGCAGCTTTGGTATGAACAGAAAAGAGAGTCATGATTTTTTTTCTGTCCCTGCTGCAATTTGTTGAATTGCTTTAACATCATTGACAGTAACGAACAATAACTTCTGTCTTTGAGTCTACATAGTTGTCACTTAGGTTAAAATAGTAGAAAAGGAATAATATATATATAAAGTTGCTTACACAGTTGCGTGCATATGCATGTAATAATTAACTTTGCAGATGTATTTGACACACCATGCACTGTTTGTACTTACATTCTCAGGAGTGGCAACATGTTTATGAAACCAAAGTTTTATCATGTTTAATTCAGGGATATGACAAATAAAATCAAATGATACATGTGTTTACTTGTATAAGTTCTTACTGTTCAGCTCCAAATATTCTTGCCAACACAGCATAAAGTTAAGATTAATGACTAGTTTTAGTACTTGTTACATTACAGCTCCTTTTTAGTATTTTTAATGGTTCACTCAAGTACTTGATTTAGCAAAAGTCACTGCTCTTGCAGACCAGAAACAGGTCAAACCAGTTCCGTCTGCAGTGTTTGTTACAAGGTAAGTAATAACAGAGGAGGTATGGTGAATATTGGCCTGCAGGGTTTACTCTGCAATACTGTGACACACCATCATTTCTGCACAGCATGAAAACATGCTGCTGCACAAAAGGGGGAAATGTGTGTTGCAATAATTGAGGGGTAATATGATACTACTGTGGTTGAAGGGAATGTGTTTATTTACTTGCAATTGTCTGCTATTTGTAGCTTTGCAGTTTTCTGAATTGTGTTGAAAAGTGACCTCTGCTGGTTTGCATTATGGAGTGAAATTAAAACCATCAACGAGAATACTAGTGAATGTTTTATATCAAGGCTCCTTAAATTATGGCATTCCAACTAAAAACAGATATTTCACTGTAAGTTTAGAGGAACTGTAAAATGTCATTAACCTGTTAAGTCACAGCAATGACTGTACCAACATACTCAGATATTTAAAGTTAAAAACACCTGCACCACTAAACAGAAACGATTATTCCGATCAATTTTCATTTCCTCTGTGGTTGAAGACTACTACTATCTCCTCTGCAGTTTATTTAAGAACTCTTCCAGTAAGAGTATTGTGCTCCAAAGAGAGGATGAAAGATTAGTATTGCGCCCACGCATTATTCTGGGATGCAGCTAAAAGAAAGCTATTCATGTGTGTGAGGGAGAGGGTCAGTGCTGAGGAGGGAAAGAGGAAGAACGTACGTGCTAATGTGTGTGTAATCACTCTCACAGATCCTGTATACCTATGTACCATCAGCAGATACTTTTTAAAGATGTAGTTAGTGAAATATAACGAAGCAACTCTGAAATAAGTGTTGTTTTTAACCTTTATTTTTCAAAACCTAGTCACATAGACATGGGAACCTGACCTGAGAATACCACTGAGAAAATATGGCAATGCCACAGTACATGAACTTAAATGGAAAATCTCAATTAAAAAGAGATAAATGTGACACATTACAACAGTACACGATCATATAACATCGTACACGATTCTTCTTAGCAACTTACCAAATAAAGAAGAAATGCTGAAGTGATCATTTGCACTGAAACACTGAACGAAATCCATGTTATGTTAGAAAAAAATAACAGAGGTGGATGAGTAAATATAATGTCAAAAAGAAAGCTGACAGTGGGAACAGAGAACTGGTATGCCGGAGAGACAAGGAAAAAAAACAGTGCAATGAAAACAGGTACAAAAGAGACACTCTGAGTAAAAGAGAGACAGAGTCAATGAGACTCAAGAGATACAAAGAGATTCAAGCTCTTTAGTCTTTCTTCCCTTTCATCTCGTCTGGGTCTCCCGTGGCAGTATGGCTGGAGGGATTTGGCACAGTGTGGGTGCCTCCCAGCCGGTCCCAGTGAGAGAAGAATGGAGCAAAGTTAGTGCCAGGCTTTTGGTGGTGAGCATCATGCTTGGGTGCGCCACCCCAAAGGCCAAAGGGCACCAGATTATGCATGGCCCATGGGAAGTCGTAGCCGCAGTGGTCCTCAGTAGAGACGTAGACGTTGAAGACCATGAAACCCCATGTGGTGAGACAGTGGCACTGGAGCAGGATGGGGTCTACTGTGGCCCAAAATCCCACGCTGAATAACTCCCAGCCTGACAGATACTGGGTGACCAGGCTGAAGGGCTGATTGTACTGGTGGTGCACAGCGTGGAATGTGCGGTACAACCACGGAACCCGGTGGTGTAGTAGGTGCCAGACATAGTACTGAAAGTCAAAGACAACCATGCAGCCCAGTATTCCCAGGAAGAAGCCCCAGAGAGTGGGTGCTTCCCGTGGCAGTGGAGTCGGGGGCCTCCACATCCACTGTGCGACTGCAGCAGGGAAGATATAAAGCAGATGGTTGTAAATGGTGACTCCCAGGGTAGTCCAGATGTTGGGCCACATGACAGGTCTATCAGGATGGAGCCTGTAGCGGTTGATACACGGCCAGGAGGGAGCCAACAGGTCCAGCACTGTATAAAGGCCAACCAGGAAGAAGTAGGTGCTGACGGAGAGGACCACAGGGAAGAGAGGACTCCTCAGGAGATCGTGGTGGTTCTGGTGGAGGTAGTCCCAAGCAGGCTGCAGGATCGAGCCCTGGGACAGGCCCCCGGTCACGTTGCCCACATCCAACATCCAGGATAAATACTCAGTTCTGAGTAACCTGCCTGTACTCATCACTAACACACTGTTTTTGGGTTGAAAAGAAGGCCGATCCAAAAAAGATTCTTATCTAACACGCTTTAGGAGAGGGTAAAGAAATGAAAGGAAAGATCCAATCAGCTGCCTCGTATAGGTTGAGAAGCATCAAATTGTCTGGAGATGCTGTGCCAAATTGGACTGGCTGACTGTCTTAGGCTCTTATGTATGTTCAAGCCCCACCTCCACCCCCACCCTCTGCATTTTCAAAGAAGGCGCTCTGTAAAGGCCCTTTTTCATGGGCA
>JAPTYR010000005.1:38610996-38621227 GCA_029814505.1 Siphamia roseigaster | reverse complement strand
TAAGCATTCGTGCTGCTTGGACCATGTTGGCAGCCGCATTCGATTTTTTTTTTTTTTTTTTATGTGGATTTAGCAAATTTTTATGTGCATTTTAAATAAGTTAAAGCATCAGATACTGACTGGATGTCATTATATTGTGCAGACTGGTATCTGGAATTTGTACTTCTTGTGTAAAAATAAAGAGAATGAAGGAGAAGCAGGAAAATGAGAGAAAAGAAACCTACCACAGCTTTACATCATCCCAAATCTTAAATACACCAACAATCAATCAGAAAGCACTGGCTGATACAAAACAGAGGACTATGAGTATTAATGTTTTAGTCCAGTGTTTTTCAGTCTTGGGGTCGGACCCCACGTGGGGTCGCCTGAAATTTCTAGTAATTGATAAAAACAAAAAAGAAATTACAAATTAAAACAAAAAAAGTGAATTGACAGAAACAATCATAATACATAACAGACAAACTGTGAATCTGTGAAGAACGGAAACACTGTAGTACTGTTTATCTGTCAAATATTCATTGTGGTTGGTTTCAGATGCTGCAGCTCTTTCATAATTCATAGTCTGAGTTATTGTTTATGCAGTTTTGTCAGCCTTGTAAATACAAGCTGGTTTGACTGTACATATCCTGACCAAGGGAAATAAAATTCTCACTTTGTGCAGTAATCTACACCTGGGTTTTCTGCCTCTGTCGATAATAATATACGTCATGTAGACTAAATATCATCTGAAATTAACCTTTATTTGCAACATAGTACAGTAAACTATTACATGATCAAAAACAAATTCATTTTTGAGGAGGGAAAAAAAAGTCGGCCATTTAAATGTCTGGGGTCACCATTTAATATTTGTGATGTTAAAATGGCATCAGAGACAAAACAGGTTGGAAAACACCATTTTATTCTTTATAAAATGACCAAAAAAAATCCATTTTTGACCTCATAAGCATTAATTTTAAAGAAAATCTTATATTTTATGTCATACAACAGTAAAAAAAAAAAAAAAAAAAAAGTTGATTCCTGAAAAAAGCCAGCAGAAGAAGTAAATGCTCTCCACGGGCCTTCTTCACCTTTGCGTCCTACTGATTGGCTCAGACTCTGGTGTGCTTACACACAGATAAAGTACTTGATACTTGTTACCCCGATGACACCTCTCTGTCTCCTATGGTCAGATGGCATCTAGCCTGGGTGTGTAAACATGGTGGATTAACCTCTGATCCCTGAAAATGTGAGTCAGCTCACAGCAACAGTCAACCTTAAGTGTCTGTGCCAAAGGAACATTAACTATACAGTGTTTTCATACACACTTTGAAGCTGGTGAGTGAATGCATGGCTAATTGTGTTAACATGTGAAATATGTGTTTAATTTGAGGGAGCTGTAAATTTGTAATCGTGTGAACAGAAGAAACATTAACAGTGAGTTATTCTGGAGACGGTTTGTGTTTCAGACAGATATAATGGTGATATGATGCAGTGCAGCCATGTGTTCAAGTGTGTTTGACTGTGTGTGTACATCAGTATGGAGTATTGAGACAAATGGTGCCCCCCCACCATGCTTGGTGACATATTTGGGTGGCAGGTCAAAGATCTGTGCGGTCGGCATGTCCCAGGGTCGACGGGGTACTCTGCGTGTGGAATTTCACATGCTAGCACCATGGTTACACAAGCTAGAACAGGATCAAAGACTGTGGACCTTTCACAGGCACTCACCAATACTACCTCATTTTCTCGCTCTGTCCTCTTCTTTTTTCGTCTTTTTTCTGTGTCTTTTCTTTCTCTGCGGTCCTTTTCCATGCTTTATCTTCTGTCTCTCCAGGTGTGAATGACTGTGCAGATACTACAACTCTCTTCTTCGACCTTATTTTCAGACTATACTCGCTCTTTCTCCTGCCTCTCTGCTGCACCTCCATGCTCGCCCTCTGTCACTTTATCCTTTGTTGTCCTTAGAGAGAGTCAGGAGGTGATGCTGCTGTGAGGCAGAGCTGAGTGTTGTTGGTTCTGGCTCCAGCCCAGCTGCCTGTGTGTGGGTGTGTGTGTACATGATAGCATGTGTGTCTTTATATGTCTCTGACTGACTTGTGGTGTATTTCCTCACCACTGTACCAAAGGTGGCTGGTGTGTTTGCGGTCAAAACACAGTGTGAGATCAAAAACATGTGTCCGAGCTCTGTGGGTTTCACATGTGCTGGTGTGAAATACATATTTTATTAGTGATTATGTGCTGCACAGTGAGGAAATATAATTGTGGTAATGAAGAAATTAGCCATTATGTTTGCATGTGTTGTCAATTAGACAGGTTGTGTTACATTTTTTTTTATACCACTGCTCAAGGTCATGGAAGTGGTGTGTCACAGCATGCATTTAGCAAAAAGGAATGAAGTACAGTACAGTAGATCTACCAGCATATCACAGAGAGAACATATAAACATTCAGAGAAAAGCAGTTGTCCTTTAAGATGGTCTATCATTATTTTTGGCCTGAAAGTTTTTCTTTGATTAAAGTATTATATTGGAGTTATTGTAAAAATCTGATGCCAGGAGTTTCATATTAACTGAAAATGTGTATTGGTGTAATGTATGTTTGGTGGGCTTGATTTCTAAAATCACTTAATCCCTCATAACACCAGGACATGAAGATCTTTAATGTGGAATTGTTCATGATGTCAACTTTAAGGCTCTGCAACTCTTTTATAACTTTATGGTTTTAGCTTCTGATGGTTAACTGTTGTTTTTTGGTAGAAGTGCACTGCTCTTTCATCATCTCCTGTAGAACAAAACACCGAATCTAGTAGCCAGTCTAATGTGCAGCAGCTAAAAAGTCAGGTATTTCCCACTTGAATTGGTGGATATGAAAAACAGGGTGAATGTAATTTAAAAGTTGCAAATGAACACTAATGTCATTTATTTTCTCTATGTAAACCTATATAGGTAGTCAACTGTTAGTCATAGGCTATTAAGATTTAACGGTTATATTATTTTGAAATTGTCTGTCATATATTTAGTGCCCAAACCAATGACAGATTCATTTACATTTACTTATTTATAGGGATTTTTCCTCTGCTTCTTCCTCTTTTACTTCCAGTGTTCCATCAACATTATTATAAGTAATACAACTTTTTCTACACCTTTACTACAAATTACTATTTTTAAGCACGTTGCACTACAGGGATACATCTTGGTTTGAGAACAGTGTGTTCCTTGAAGTAGAAGTAATTTTTTGTTTTTCTGTATATTATGTTCTGTGCATTGCTACAGTAATAGTGACACTATCTCCTCCGTGCTTTCACACCTCTCTGTCCTCTTAGGTCCTGTTGGTGTTTGCTAAAGAGGACAGCCAAAGTGATGCCTTCTGGTGGGCCTGTGACCGTGCTGGGTTCCGATGTAACATCGCAAGGACTCCTGAGTCTGCCGTCGAGTGTTTCCTGGACAAGCACCATGAGATTATAGTCATTGATGGACGCCACTCTCTCTATTTTGAGCCTGAAGCCGTTTGCCGGTGGGTGTTACCTGGTTTGAGTCTTATTTTGCAGTGATTTATTTTGTCTCTTGCAGGTGGACAGTTGTAGTGCGTGGTTGTCTTGTGTTCATGTCAGTTACATATAAAGGATCCAGTGAAAATTAACAAGTAAGAGGATTAACCTAATTTCAGTTGAAGTCTGTGTCATAAGCGTTGGCAACTGTAGAAGAGGGCTGAAGTACTTGTACTTGTGGGTGCCATCTGGTGGTCAGTGGAGGCATTACAGGCGTCTGCAACCTGAGGCTGCACTTGGATCACTCTGTGCTGTTAGCAGCAGTTCAAAAGGCTGTTTAATTCAGTGTTTCAGCACTAAAGGGAAGATATGGATACTGTATTCCAGAACTGATAAGAGGCTTTTAAAACAAAGTGCCACTTGAGCCTGAACCACAGAGTTTGAGTCTGTTTGTTGATATGAAAGCTGGATAATGGCCCAGGGCAGCCAGCAGGAGTTTTTAAGGAGAAGCTTGAAACTTTTTTTTTTTTTAGTCCATTACTTTTTCCATAGCAAATGTTGCTGGCCACTTGTCAGAAACCTCTCTGATTGTAGAGTGAACCTATTCACTACATGATGTTACTGCTTTAGTTAATTTCACCATGTGCCAATAGTCGGTGCTATGGTAGTCTATAAACCATTCCAGTTTTAAAGAAAGAGTCCCATATGTGCGGCTATAAATGTAACAAATATGGCACAAATATATTTATCTTCAAACTGTTGCATTCCCAGTTTTTCATGTCTGAAGCACACAGGCACAAAGAGCCATGTAGTTGTTAATTTTGACAAAATTACATATAAATAAGAAACTCCAATCTCTAGCTTTTGCAAAGAACTACTAAACTCTCCATATTCATTTGTTTTTGCCATATGTAAGGACTTTTCTTAGGACCTTTTATGGCATTTGAACAGAGATTCTAGTGGAACAGTCACGTTATCTTAGCTGGTCAAATAGTGCCTATTCTCTCTTATTTGTAGCCAGTGAATGCTGGCTCTGTATTTAATTCTAGTGTGATTTGTGCAGACTTTGGGGCTGTAGTTATTGTTAGACACTGCACTAACCCTTCCAGAGCATGTGGACGTACTAAAAGCTACCACCATATATTTTGTCGAGTGATTTATTATAAGTGCTTTATTATTTCCCCAGTAGAGTGAGGGAACAGATCCATTTGTCTCTCCTGTCTCGTGATTACCACAATTTGGCAACTGCTTCTCATCTATCCTTTTTTGCCTGTTTACTCATTTTCCTTTGTAACTATTTTTCTTTCACCCTTTTCCCTCCCTTCCCCCCTGAGGGTCCCTGCCATCATCTGTTCACACTGTTCCAACTTTCTCCATCCATCACTGTCTTGTTCCTCCCCCTACTGCACCTCTAGGACACTTTCCCGTACATCCTGCCAGCAGTGTGGCTTTGTGGCTGAACCTCTGAAGCAGATGCTGTGCATGGTGTTTTTGTGTAAAGCCCAGAAAAGTTCTGCTCTTTTGTGGCAATGACATCACCTCCAGTGTGTCACCACATGTTTATCCTATACCTGAGTCCAAGCCACATCTCATGAGCTCAAAGTGTGCATGAAATGAACTTCTGTTGACACTCCTGTTGATTTGAATCCTCACTTGGTGTATTTTCCAGGTTACTCCGTGCCACAAAACCCTCTGAAAACACAGTTATTCTTGCTGTTGTGCCACAAAAGTAAGTTTTGTTAATTTTTCATATTCTCTGGGTTTTAAGACTGCACTTTGCAATATGTAGACATCAGTGTAGCTGTGGACTGCTCAAAAAAAAACAAGTTTGTGGAAAATGACTGTGGTTGCATGTGGTAATGATTTTTTTCTGTCATTGTATAGACCATCAGACCAGGACGAGCCATCTGTTCTTCCTCTTCTCTGTGCTGGCTTTAGCAGAGTACGTCCAACAACTTGCCCTAACGTGTGACTGTGTGTTTATATCAGCAAATGTGTTATTCTACTTCCCTGATAGATGCCTTTTATTGGACTTTTAAGAGACTTCAACCATTAAAATAACAGCTAGTAGCCGGTTTTGAAAGAGGCACTTATTGTCAGCGGTGTTTGATGGTGTGAAAATGATGTAGGAGGCTGCAAAAAAACAAGTTGCCACTGAGTAAATCCTGACTCATTCAATTTTCCACTGTTCTTTCTCCCTCTCCTTCATACACCACTTAACCTTGTTTGGACTCCAGAGGTTTGTGGAGAACAGCAGTGTGTCTGCATGCTATAATGAGCTCATCCAGATAGAACATGGAGAAGTTCGATGCCAGTTCAAACTCAGGTACATCAAGAACAACACCTTTAATGCATGCATGTAGAAACCTTATATACACACATAATGGATGTACAGGGGAGTTACAGGTGCTGAAATGACTAATTATCAATTGCTGCAACTTCATTTATTCCTAGGGCTTGTAATTCGGTCTTCACTGCTTTGGATCATTGTCAAGAAGCAGTGGAGATCACCAGTGAGGACCATATAATACAGGTGTGGACAGCAGACCCTGACCAAATCCAGTATCTACAGTTTTCAAAAGTGTGGGTTTCTTCAACATTTGTTTTGTTTTTCAAAGTATGTGAACCCAGCATTTGAGCGAATGATGGGCTACCACAAGGGAGAGTTGATCGGGAAGGAACTGACTGAACTGCCCAAGAGTGACAAGAATAGAGCAGATCTGTTGGACACCATCAACACCTGTATCAAAAAAGGAAAGGTCTGTATCACATATCCAGTTTAGTACTGCAAGGATGACCAAATGCTGTTTCTTTGCTTCAACATGTTGTTTTCTGCCTAGGAATGGCAGGGCATTTACTATGCCAGGAAGAAATCAGGTGACAGCATCCAGCAGCAGGTGAAGATAACACCCGTCATTGGTCAAGGAGGGTAAGCCAACGATTGGTCAAAGCACTCCCATTCATGTAATGTTTCCAAGAAATCCCTGACAGGACCTTCTCTGTTGATCCCAACAGGAAAATACGACACTTTGTATCTATTAAGAGACCTCACATTGACAACAACAATCAGGTGAGTCTACTGGTATGCATTAGGTACTGTGGTCGAGTCAAACTCCTGATCTGGACAACACTTTCCCTTCACTGATCCAACCCAAGATAAACATTCTCTAAAACATTAGCATCTTTTTGAACTCTTAAATCTCACTTACCCTTAAATCTTCCCTAAAACCTGATTTAAAAGCTCAAATAATACCCCAGCTTATTGGATTCAAGTGAAATAAACTTACATGGGTAATTGTAAATGTAAATTATCTCAACAAATATCTTGAACTTATCTAAGCCCAGTTTTGATTTTCAGTCCATCAGGTGGCCTATTACCGTAGTCCAGCTTGGCCTAATCAAACCGAAGACAGAAATTGATGATTATATAGTAGAGACTGAAAACTTTCAAATGAACTTTGGGATAAAGTGTCAGACGTAGATACAATAACAGGGCATGTAGCCTGAGTGGTTTCCAGCTCTGCTCAGCAGTGTGCTCACTTACTCTAAAGCAGGTGTGTCGCCGCTCTCAGCTGGGTTCCAGGCCAATAACGTCATACTATGCTAAGCTACGGCTAAGAAGCAGGATCCCCTGCTAAGGCCTGTGAGGGCTAGCAGCCAGGCGCCAGGGCTATTTATACCTCAGGCAAAGCTGCATCGGGCCTAGCTATAGCATGCTGCTCTTTCATCAAGTGTACATAAGGTGAGACAGCTGTTGGCATCTGCCTTCCAAAGCCAAATGGCATTCATTCCTGCTTGTTGGGATTGGGAGTCCTTAGACATGGCAGCAAGTGATCTCTTTCCCAAAACCATGGAAGTCATCCTCCACAGCCCGATTTGTGCAGTGTCAAACTGAATGGTGTTATTGGAGTGTGCCTTTTTTAACTCATTTTCATCACACGCAGCTAAACCTGATGCACAGCTGGAACAAAATTGTGTGATGACATTCAACAGTAAATCATGCACTAGATCACACACAGCATCTTCACTGAGATGCCATTGTCCATTTGACAACTCAGGGCCACAAAGGCCCTTTTAGGATAGCTCTTATCTAATCTCCTTATTTAGGTCATTTTCCTCTGAGCACTTAAAAGCACACATTACTCCTCATCTTCTCCCACCCAGATGTTTGGCTGTAGACCATGGTTTCCATTTCATTGTGTTGTTTAGTTAACCGTATTTGTCCAAGCTCTCCAGACTTGCAGCAAGTTTAGGGTCAGTTTTGTTTGTCTTTTCCTTTCAATTAAGGCCCATCATAATCACAACTATTTCCCAGCTTTAGTCCATTTAATTCAAAATATGTTTTTATAGATGTCTGTTTGTGCTTTACAGTGCAAGATGTCCATTAAGAAGTAGCCAGTTAAATCTGGCATCCTAGTATGTCATTAGAAGTGTTTACACTGTCTTAATCCTATTTACTGAGTGCGGGACACACAGGAGACCTTAGAGAGTGACTGAAAAATGTAAAAACTGAGTAATTGTTTGAGAATATGGTCGTGATTTTAAATCAAAATTTGACTGTCAAAAAATGGATACATTTTCCTTCACTTACATTTTTTAATATTTTTTCATTACTATATTTAAACTTTTTGCCTTCCATGTTCACATTTATCATATGCATAATTGCGATCACTATATAAATGTACTATCTGTGAAATATGAAAGTACAATGAGTCACAAGGGGAAAAGCTTCTGTAAGTGGATTAGAGATGTTACTTATCTGACTGTGTTTTGTACAATCTCTAGGTGTACGAGGGGGCATTGTACCTGCTATAAATGATCAAACATGTGCTATGTGGTTGCGTTTATCAGTAATTATGATGAACTGGGCCTAAATATTTAATATAGATTTAATTTAAAGCCACGTAATACAAAGTTCTACTAGTCACTGCTTTCATATTGATCATGTGTTAAAATCTCTGTGTAAATGTATTTTGTGTTGGATACAAAAGGTGTGTAAAAACATTACAGTTCCCTTCAGTTCAAACAAGGGTTCTAAGGTTTCAGTTTTCTTGGCTTATTTTGTTCTATACCAGACAAACAAATCAACTCGGTGTGGCACAATATTTAGCTGCTTAAGAGCAAGAAATATAAGGAAGGAATGCTAATATTGCACTGCATCTGCTTGGTGTGTGTGTGTGTGTGTGTGTGTGTGTGTGTGTGTATATATATATATATATATATATATATACACAAGTGCTTGTAAAAACTAGTTGCTGTTAGATTAAGTAAAATGGAAAATATTATTATTGTTGTTGTTGTTATTATAATAATAGGCCTATAATATTTCATTTAATTTTTATTCAGGAAAAGAAGGTGCATTAACTATTAAAAAATCAGACTTTATATATTGTATTTGAACAACAAGTTAAAGTTTCAAAACCTGAAGCAATGAAATGTCATTGTCATATACTTTCAAGTTAATGGGAAAACAAATACTACAATAAACATTCTGCATCTGTTGTAACTTTAAAGCTCAATGTCTGCACCAAGAAAGGAAAGGCAAGTTTATTTAGAAATTTTAACCTAAGAAGCAAAAAGATTGAGTATTAAAAATATTTATTATTGAAATAGAGCACAGGATACATGAAATCATAATAGAAAAGAAAAAAATATTCTAAAAAAAATCTAGATTTAAACATTCAAGCTTGCATAACTTGACTTGCTTAACAATTAGAAGAAAATTAAGACCTATAGTGCAATAAGAATAGAATGTAAGTTGTAGTACTCATTCATATGTACAAGAAAAGGAAAATGTTTACACTGTGGATGTAAAAAAATATCTGCATTTGGGGCAAATCTAAACTCTATTAGCTAATACACGATTGCCAAAAGTATTCTCTCATCTGCCTTGACTCACTTATGAACTTAAGTGACCTGGCTCCCAGTTTCCACTCTAATTTATCCTAAAGGTGTCCTATTAAGTTGAGGTCCGGAGTCTGTGCAGGCCAGTCAAGTTCATCCACATCAGACTCATCTTTCTATGTCTTTAGGGACCTTGCTTTGTGCACTGGTGCACAGTCAGGGGAAGAGGCCAACTCCAAACTGTTCCCACAAAATTGGGAGCATGGAATTGTCCAAAATGTCTTGGTATGCTGAAGCATTCAGAGTTATTTTCACTGGAACTAAAGGGCCAAGCCCAGCTCCTGGAAAAACAACCCCACACCATAACCCCCCCCCTCCACCAAACTTTACACTTGGTCCCACAAATATTGTTCTCCCGGCAACCGCCAAACCCAGACTCCTTCATCAGATCTCCAGATGGGGAAGTGTGATTCTTCACTCCAGAGAATGCATCTCCACTGCTCTAGAGTCCAGTGGCAGCATGTTTTACACCACTGTATCTGATGCTTTGCATTGCACTTGGTGACATATGGCTTGGATGCAGCTGCTCGGCCATGGAAACCCATTCCATGAAGTTCTCTGTGCACTGTTCTTGAGCTAATCTGAAGGCCACGTGAAGTTTGGAGGTCTGTAGCGATTGACTGTAGAAAGCTGGCAACCTCTTCACGCTATGTGACTCAACATTCACTGAACCCACTGCATCAGTTTACGTGGCCTACCACTTCATGGCTGAGTTGCTGTCATTACTTCCGCCAAGGAGGTGATGTTTTCATTGGTGTTGGTTTGTCTGTCTGTTTGTTTGTCTGTTACCAAAATAACTTGAAAACTTATGGACAGATTTTCATGAAATTTTCAGAGAAGGTTGGAAATGGAGAGATCTGGA
>JAPTYR010000005.1:38549583-38561671 GCA_029814505.1 Siphamia roseigaster | reverse complement strand
TTGAAATTGCATAAACCTATTTTTGATGGCTTAGTGAGAAAGTTAACAATGCGCGAATATATTTTTTCGATATAAACAAACCCTCTTGTGCTCTCTTTTTTAGGCAACGAGTTCAATGCAATATTTTCACTTATAGTCTAATATCATCAGTGCGCATGAGTGAACTGTACAGGCCTAATGAATGTGGCTTTGGTTTTGCTGAGTATATGTAACCTGTGTAATTAGGGTGAATAAGGACGGAGGTACAGTTGTCTCCTCCCGAGAAGATCCCACTAACACCTTCACATCAATCTTACCCACGATATAAATAAAAATAAACAAACGAGTTCGCAGCCTGAAAGTTAATGCGGTGCATCTGAGTGGAAAGTAGACATTTTCACGCGTTGTGGAGATGAGGAGTCACTTTTAATAAAACTGCAGAAAAAAACACACACACACACCAAAAATGTAACAGTTCATGTTGAAGCTGCATTGAAGGACCAGGAGAGTTCATCTTGAACTGAGAGCAGATTTATGTGTGCTATTGTTGATAGTGCACGTGCCGGTGATTTCGGGGCTCGAACCCGTGACCTCGTGCTTGCAGTCGCCAGTTGGCACGCGATACCTCCAGCAGCACTGGGCTCTATGATGTACAGCCGAACATGGTGGGTTGTTGTTGTTGTTTTTTTCCCCTTCGTCGCCTTCCTCTCTCTGTGATCTACCTTTTCGGTTTGTATTCACTCAATTAGAGATTTCAGAAGAAAAAAAAAACAATCGATCTTCCATCTACACAAGCCCCCGGTTTAACAAATGAGATTCTTGTTTCATGCAGCTCATTTGGTGACAGTCTGGGGGATTAGAAATAATACGTTTATGTGTTGAAGACGAAAAGAACTGCCGCTGATTCTGCAGTCACAGTCCGCTCTGGACAGGAGGACAAAGTTTTGCGGCAGAAAATCACGCTCTATGGCAACCTCATTGAATAGAACTTTATTCATCCCACCCTGCGGACATTTGGATAAAGGAGTGAATTTAGCGCTTTGGCACATGTTTAATGTATCTGTAACTCTATACCACACTAATTTAACAGTTTGTGACACTTCTAGTCATCTATTTACTTAAATAATTGCAGTTATGTACTTCTAATAATAAAGACGTGTCATAAATGGGCTACATTAATTAAGGTGGAATATTATTAGATCAGATTTTTGTTCTTAGATTATTTATTGTATAGGTGAAAGGCCAGTTTGGTTTTAAAAAAAAGCAACCTTACCTCAATCCTATATTTTTGGCCAATTCTTCTGTATTTTCCCCCCATAATTTTCCTCCAGGATTAATTCTGCTAAATCTTGCATATTTTAATGGAAAACAAATGACAAAGGTGCTGGTTAGTTGATGTATTCAATGTATAAAATAAAAAGCTTATTACACTAACATATTTAACACAACAGATATTTAAATCTACCCCTAGAAAGAACCTGTACTGGGAATATATTTTTATGCGAGACATTTTTATTATAATCCAGTCTCATCAAATTTGAGAATTTTACATTTTGACCTAAATCTGCAGTCTACATGCATTTCTTTTACTTAAAAATTTTCTATATAGTGACACAAAGTTGATAACTCACTACTTTTATTCTGCAGCCATAAACTATGACGCTTTTAAATGTCATTATTTTTGCCAATATCTTTCCAGATTGCTTATTTTGAATATGCTGTACCGTAGTTTTGTGGGTCATATAGTTTATTTTTTTCCTGTTATAGTAATCTGAACTGATAGAAAATGTGACAATACAATTTTGATAATAATTAAAGTGAAAATTGCTAAGAACTAAACACACATTTTACTATCGGATCACGATCGTCTTGAAAATAAACCCAGATTATTTCACAACAAATAAGGAATGTGTGAAGAAAAGCATAGGTGTATAAAGCACCGTGCAGAGCTCAGTGTTTGCAGTCCTTCCAGTGGCTCCATGCGTGGGTAGTGTTGTGTCAGTCCACAGCCTACGTGGCTCCTCTGGACACATAAACCACAGGTGTAGCGCCCCGCCGATGCATCTCATGCCTCAATTAGCGCCACTGCCCTCTGTATGGACTCGATTAGGCCGTGATTTATCCGAAAGAAATATAATTATACCTCCAAATAAAATAATCAGCATTGAAGAGCGATTTCCTTAACGAGATGGAGCGGGGTAGATGTCACGGAGTAGCAGCGCCTCATTAGGGCGGTAATGAGACTTTGGGGTGATCCCGATAATTATCGAAATGTGTAAAATAAGGATCAAGTCAAATGTAACCTTAATTTGTCTGGCAATTGAGTTCATTTATTAGTATGACTATTTAGGAAGGACTCCCTCAGCCTTAATACAAGGTGTCGTTATTTTAGCCCATTTGGATAATAGATGGAAGAGCAGTGGGGACGTCAGACAGCTCTATTTTGTCATTCATGGCCATAACCAACATTTGTCATTTGACTGACAGGGTTGCCCAAAGTGCTCTTGTCTTTATTGTAGGTATCAAGACACAATTCATTTCACTGCTGTTGGGACAGGAAAACCAGCAGGTGAATATGCTGCAGTTAAATCCATCAGATGGGACGTGTGTTATAATCTTAGAGCCAATAACAGTCTTACAGGAGTAAGCAACTCAGGTAAAGGGACTGAGGCACTTGGATTAGGACCATGTCATCTGCAGATTTTCCTTCAACACCCTAATGCAAATCAATCTAACAGGGGCCCGATAGCACAATTAAAAGTGATGCTTATCAAGACAAAAAAAAAAGAAAATACCAGTGTGAATTTAATCAAGTCCAGAGTACAACAAATGAAAATATAAGAAAAACCCTCTAGTCGTCATGCTGTAATCAACAGAATGTTTTATCCTAGTCTTGTGGGATTGTATGCACACGCACACACATAGAAACACACGAGAAATGTGTTACAATGTGGTGGCACGTTAAGTGTAAACAGTAGAAAGAATAACATCAACAACAGAGACTTAGAATGATTCAGTTTGCCTCCGTGGGTTCCAAAATGAGAGCTGACGAAAGGAATGGACATTTAAGCAGTGGATCTCACAGTGAGGACAGAAAACAGAGCAGAAATCATCCGTCAAGCTTCACTGAATCCAATATGTTTCTAGCCTCTTTGTACTCCTCTGTTTCTGCCAATTCCTCTTCTGTTTCCTGAAAAAGACAAACAGTTTGATTTTGTTTCCATTTTAAGTCATATGAAGTCATTTAGCAACAAAGAGTTAAAATGCAGGACATGAATGTGTGACATCCATGTCCTTTGCTAATCATGTGTGCTTGAGTTCTTGTGGTGGTCACCGCAGTGACAGTGCTGCTAATGAACTGCGATGAGTGTGGCTGTCTAAAGAAAGACAGAAGCAGGGATGAGTTATAGGGAAGGGGACATGGAGCTAATTCTAGGATACCTCCCTCTGTCGACCGTTCAGCTCTCATGTGACTCATACCGGCAGCTGCCTCTCTGCTGCTTGGCTTTAATTGAGATGACCCTGACACATGCATGCTTATGTTTGCTTCTCACTTTAGCTGCTTATGTCCTGAAGGGACAAAAACACTAGGGCTGAACACAGGGAGTTAAAATAAATAAATAAAATCATGTGACAGATCACACCGTTAAATGTTCAGTTCATAGAAAGCACAAAACATAGTTTTTGCTGAGACTGCCCCAGTTACTTGAATTGCCTAGAAATTAATTAGATACTGTTGCCCCACCAAAGATATAACCATCTCACAGTAAACTGTGTTTATCTACCACTAAAACTGACAAATGTACAGATGAATGAATGTAAAGATGTTTCAGTATCAACCTTGTTTACCGAAATCAACTATCAGCAAATGGCAACATTTAACCAATTTAACAGGCGCCTGTTTGCTATGCCTTCTTAAAGGTTATTTCATAAATTGGATTAAAGTGGTGCTCATTCAAAGATGATGGTAGATTTTAAAAGTGATCATATTTATATTTAAAATTGGTATTATTACAGAACTTCAAGGTGAAATAAACCCCCTCTCGACCATCTGTCAAAAATCCAAATGACAGTGAGTTAAATGCCATGTGAAGTTTAGAACAGGACTAGGTTCAGATCTATGGAAGAGTAAGAACTACATTAACAGAGTTTGAAATAGAATGATGCAACCCGTTTCTGTACAGTGATTCTCCTCCAATTTTATCTGTTCAGTGTCTAAAATTTGAAAAATACACATTCTTTTGACAGATGCTGCGATATGGCTCATATCATTCGAGTGAAAATTGTAATTTTTTTTTTTTATTCCATTTGGAGAACATCATAAGATGGTTTGGTCACCTATAACACCACTGTTACATACTGCCAGAGCATAAGTGTTTGTGATTTTGGTAATATCCAACAAACAAGCTAACAAATCAGTTAGCACCAAATAGAGTGATTTGATTCTGTGACAACTACATGTTACTTACTAATAACTGAAGCAGATCTGCGTGTGCAGTGGCAAGCCGGCGGCGGCAGTCTGGGATCATCATTTTGGACTCCTGCAACACTTCCAGCTGAAACCACACAAAGAACATATCAGCCCCATCAACAAGTTTAAAAAAAAATAAAAAATTGGACACCCCCTACCAACGCTCCACAACATTTTCCATTACCTATTGACAGCCAAAAATCAACACAGGTTTGAACATTTATTTTACAAGTTTGGAAAATTAAGTCAAACAGCTGGACGCAGGCATATTTATTCAGTGCATTTCGATGTCGTCTTGTTCCTTAGTGTCTCAAATACACTCTGCTGTGGTTAACATCTCCCAACAAGCCAAGGTATGAAAAATGTTATTGAGTTATCGATCGGGCAGGGAGCTGGGCAGCAGGGGACCACCTCGAGCTGACTGCACACCTGGATGAATGAAGGAACCCTGAGCCGAGGGCACTGTGATCAGGCGTAAAGAGGTATTACTACGCCTGGAACTGGAACTGAAACTGTGTTACAGCCTGGGTAACTTTCACAGCCACGGCTAATGTGGAATTCCCCCAGCTGGCACCCTAAAGAGCAGAGAGGAGTTGGCTAACACTGTCAGACACACTCACTCATGACAGATGCTTCCTCACCTAGCCCTCTGTCGAGCTGGAAAGTCTAAACATGGACGTGGTCACACACATGTCCATTACACGGCCGTACACACTGACAGCCACAGAGATGAACTCATAGTCATAGAGGCAGGCGAACTAACTGACAAGCTGAAAGGCAGCAAACAACTAGTCATGCTGGTTGCCATCGAGATGTGACAAGGTAAGGCAGACTAAGCAGAGTGCTGAAACAAAGAAAAGTCACAGTGCCCTCCCTTTGCGGTGGAATGATCCCATCAACGCTGGATAAGGATGACACTTACAGCGTATTGATTCCATTAAAATAAAAACCTCTAATCCATCCTGCCTCAGACCTCTCATCTCCAACCATAATCCATCTGGCCTAGCGTTCTCCCCATTTAACACCAGCCAAGCCTCCTGCTCAGCCGGAGCCACCGCTCTATGAATGAACAAACACAACAAAAACACACGCTGAATTTTAATGTTACCAGAAACCTGATTTGGAAGCCCCTCCCTGTCTGATACAGTAAATATTAAAACAGAATATAATTCATTAGCTGGGCCAAATAATCAGTGCCAATAGAATGTTTTGCAAAATACCCAATAGCAGCCAATTGTTGACATTAACTTCCTCGACTGGAATTATTGATTTTGAGGGGAAAATAATGGCTCAAAAAGTAAAAGGTGCACCTCCAATTTCCGAGATGTTGAGTTCCAAATTTACTGATATATTACTTTGACTTTGACATTCAACTTCAACTTCTCACAATAGGAGAGTATGGGACAATTAATCTTACTAGTGGCTTTTTCATGTTCACACTGGCCTGTAAAAATCCACAATCCCTCAACATCTGTCAAATATCGACAACGCTGAAAGTTATCATTTCCAATACGTTGTTGTTTTCATTGCACCTAGATGTAAAGACATGATGGAGGTTATGGTCAGAGTGAGGCATTAGAGTGGACGATATGGAACAGTATGGCAGTAAATAAATTTCTCTGAATATATGATTATGTGCATCTAGCACATTATAAGTGATCTCAAAACATAAGTCTTCGTTATCACAACTGAATGATCTCATTACATGAACAAAGGTTTGCTCAAACTACCAAACCAAGACAGAATTTTCTTCCATTTCTCTAATAAAGGAAAGCAGCAGTCACATAAGGCCCAGAGTGAAAACAGTCCATATGGATAGACATGGTGCTCATTATAAAACACAAATGGCTTCAAGACTAAACATAAAACTAATCATCAGTAACCTACCTGTTTCTTGATAACATATTCATCTCCTGCCTCTGCTTTCATTCGCTCAATCTTCTGCTCCTGCTGCTTTGCCTCCGTTACGTATGCGATCTCCTCTTTTGCCAGCCTGTGGACAGTAAGAACAGGGACAGAGGAAGTAGTCAGTTGTTAGTTGAAAGCACTGACACTGTGTTGTTCCATCAAACATGAAACATAAATGCACAGCCTCCTGGACAGATAATATAGCCTGAACCATGAAAAGGCAGTCTCTGATGGTCACCTTTTTCAGACAAGGCCATCTATCTTCATTCCATCCAACGTTTCACTGACTAAGGGGACACAGTGAGATCATCTCCCACAGGATGGTAAGAATACACACCTCTACAACAACCAGCCAACACATCATTCCGTCTGACTGCTGCAGGGCAACACACAGTACTAGTGTAAAAAGAACAAAACTACACTCAAGAATGCTATGATATGAAACCATATGATCTTACATGAATTTATTATAAAATGTTTAAAAATAACTCTGAATACTCACCAGTGATGGATTCCAGCATAAGAACAAGGCTAATGAGGGACAAAAGGCTAGTTTATTTTTAAACTAACTTTGAGTAATGTGAAAATAGTGAAATACAGCGTTTGATGCATGATGTGCCACTCTGCACAATGATTTAGAAATACAAGTCTGTGCAAAAGCCTGTTCAATCAACACAAACTGGGTCATTCTTTAACTGTATAGTTCAAGATGGCTGCTTTGCAAACAAATGCAGAACTACTATTTAACTTGGCATGATACAACACAAATCTACTTTTATACCATTTATGTGTAACCACATCCAGACGATATGACTCAACATATGTAAAGATGCATCAATGAAGTGGCTGTTATTTTGTGGATACACCGTGCTGATAATAAGTGTATACTAAAGGGGAAATATATGTTTTGTCAGCATGAAAAATGGACTAGTTTCACATAGCAATAGATTATGCTTATGTCAAAATAGTTTTCAAGAGGTGTGGGTGCTTGAAAATAAAAACTCTAAGAGAAATGTTTAAAAAATGCCAGAGGAAATCAAAATTCTAGGAGTTCTAGGAATTGAGCAAACAAAAACAGCACAGTATTTCCACATACAGCAAAATACTGTAAGACTGGAAAACACTAATTATAAATATCAAAATTTTAAATATTGATGAAAAGGGATAAAATATATATATATCCTTAAGTCCATAGGTTCAGTTACTAAAATGACCGAATTACTTCAGATCCTTCAAAAAAGAAAAGAAAAATCAAGCTACTACCACATCTCATGTTACATATTTTACACAACAGTATCTGGTCAGTGTTACAATGAACCTTTGAATGACATTGTGTTGAAATGATACAACTGCACCAAATACAATCTCCTCAACTGCGCAGCTCTAATAAAAAACAGACATAGATAAGCACTATTCTACTCTTATCAAAAACAAATTGCAAAATGCCTTCCAACTCACACCTTACCACGCTTACGTATCCGGCTTCTTTATCCATTTTCACTAGCTTTAAATCACAACACACATACACACCCACACACTACCAGACCTTTTTAGAGATTAATTGATCATCAATTTAGTCCCTAATTTGGACCAAGTCAGGTGGTAAATGGGCCTCTTTTCCTTGATTGTTAGTGAAAATGGGCTTGAGTACATTGATAAATTTTGATTATTTATCAATTACAAGCCAAATGGAACTAAATCTATTAAACAGATTCTGACCCTGATTGGCATAATGGAGTTTGAAAATATCGCTACTGATAATGATACCCAACTAATAGTCTTTTTCCGGCTGTGCCCGCTTGTCGGAATGACAACACAAATTTCATTTTTCATAAAATCAGCTGCGTGTGCGTAAGTGAGTGATCCTTCATTAATCAGTCACATTACTGTAGACCCTTCCCTTCATGTTGCACCGCTCCTTGCTTAGCCATGGAAGCCAACAGCACTCTGTCATATTTTACATCAATTACCACTCGTTCTAATTCAGTTCCATCAAGAAGCTATTTAAACAGGGACCATATGCAAAAGCAGCTCCTGCTTTTCACTCTTGTGCTTGATGCAGAATGAGTGATGTCACCTGTTTAGAGTAAAAAAAAAAAAACAGTGGCAAAGACGGAAAAAGATGGAGAAAGGAAGGCTGGAACAATTTGAATAAAACTGAAGGACAGTCTAATAACAAAATGTCCATTCCTCCCCCTTCCAGTCCTGATGTTAATTTCTTATTTCTCTCAGACTTGGAGCACTGTGTGAATAAGGGGTGGGGTCGCGGTTGGTTTTAAATAGACCTGCCACCTCAGGCTTAATGGAAAAGGCAGCTCTCTGGAAAATAGAAAAAAAAAGGGAATTAGAACCAGTCGACACACACATTCGGCCGCCTCCTCTAGCACTGTATTTTTGAGCCACGATGTAGTCTGTGCTGGGACCGGAATGACAAAGGCAAATTACTGTTGTCATTTTATTAAGGGCATCCGCCTCGCTAGGGCAGAAAGGCACTGACTGGAATGTGCGAAAGCCACTGGAAATAGACCCGGCTAAAAGAGCAGGCAGGTTTCCTCTAAACCCCAATATAGTGAGGGAGGAGGGAGTGAGCAAGGCGAGAAGGAGACAAGGAGAGAGACACAGGAGTATGAAGAGGTGGCAAGCAATGGCAGTCTGTACATTTAACTCCAACTGCGTTAATAAAGGTCCAAGTTGAGGTAATATTTTTAACTTGGGAGTGGCCATGATGTAATATCCCATGCCTTGTGGCTAAATACCCAACTTTGCAAACACCAAGTCCAGTGCTGAAGTTAAATCCTGGATGATAAAATACACTACTGCACTTAAACGCTGCCGTTTTTCCTACACTCAACACACTGACATTATCCTCTATGGGAAATCCAGCCACCATCATTACCACCTCAGGGAGCCTGTTAGTAATCTGACCCTCATCAAAACACAATCGATACTGCATTACACTAACACCATTGACAGAGGGAATTAGGGGAGTGCCTGATCGACGAGAGATACACTCAGACTGTCACACTGACTACTATGCTGAACCCATTATCTCACTATAGCTCGTAATACCTACTATATTTTCTATTTTGGTATCACAAATGTGGCCACTGTACAAATTTAGAGGGAACATCTACTTAGAAATCCAAAGGTCTACATTTGGTCTAATACTGGTGTCTCAGAATTGTCAAAATGTAATCTGTGAGCTGTGTTTTCCATATGCTGGATTTTCTTGGATATTGATTTAGGTTATCTACGTATTAGTCTGGCAGCATAAAAGACCATCTTCTCTCTTTGGCAGTGACAAACATTTCTGGACAATCTAGTCTTGACAATTTTTTCACATAATGGACTATGTTTACAGAGCATGAAAATCTTATGTTTCTTCTTAATACAGGACATGTCTATTTTTGCTGTACGGTTTGTTACAGGTCATTTGAATGATCTGAAAATTGTAAACTGGGGGCACCAATGTTTCATTTGTACATGCAACAGCCAGTAAATTAGATGTGACTGGCTGATTTTTCTAAAAAATAATTGGTAATAATTAAATAAAGTATGTTACTTTGTGTCTTTGGAATTCCTGACCGGAACAGGTAATGTCAATGACAAAGTGTGTTATGAGCAATAAATATGATAAGTAGAGATTATTTGTCAGCTTTAAGTTTAGTAGTTGATGTATTTATTTCAAGCATCAGTATGATGGTAGTGTTAACTTTTGAACAAATGTTTCCATTTAATTTTTATTAAGTGTGATCATTTCCTCTCCTGATCACCACTCATGTCCAAGTACAAATAACCAGCATGATTACAGATCATATATTTGATCACTACTTCAAGAAACTCGACATTAAACTCAACAGTTTATAATTTGTGAATTAATTATGTGCAAACTCATTATACCCTGCAACACAGTATCCTGTTTATATTTATATATAATGTATGTGTGTGTGTGTGTGTGTGTATTGTGCTAAAAGATAGGGGTGAGGTTCATAGGACAGATAAATATGAGATAATAACAGGGTGTGTTATATGACCAGTCCAAACTACAGATAAGCAACTGCACAACACAATGACCCATATTAACATACTGTCTCACCTTTGCAGTCTTCCCTCAGGTATTTTGTATGAAAGGGGAGTTTCTGCAATGCCCCTTTGAGACAGCTGAATCATTTCTGTCCGTCTACATATTTTATGCAATATATTTTTTAAAATCATCACAAGAACTCAGGGTTAGTTCCGGGGAAATTGAAATGAGGACACTATCAGTATTTGAGCAGTCAACACACTGTTCAACAAATCTACGTAATGTCAGATTATCAGGTTCCATTGATGCATATATGATGGTTCTTTGGCCGTTTTTTTAAATTATTATTGCCACATTTTAAAGTGATGTTAGGTACTCGTCTATGTTACTTGTCAGTAAAATAAAACTACTCCTAATATGGACATGTTGAAACGCTATTACTGCAAACTGTACAGTTACGTAGCTTCGTTTAGATGTAGTGTTAACACATGAAGCTACAACAAAATTCAAATAACCCATCGCCTCAACTGAGCTATGTGCTTTTAATAGCATTATTAACAGTTAAGCAGCAGGGAGATGAGCATATTGTTTATGAGTGACTTGATATTTGACGCCGTTTGTCCTAGACAGTGAATTAGCTGCGGAGCTAACAGCTAACATGAGGCATCATTAGTTAGATACCACAAAAACATTAGCTATCAAACAGCAACTCTTCTACTTATATCTGCAGTTAGTTTAAACTGTCGCATCGGGAAGCCTCGAACTACTTCCAAGATATTAAAAATAAAACATAGGGCAGGACCGCTGCTTCCGGCTATTTCAAGGCCCGACCGAAGCCCCAGACTAAAGTAAAACCTATGCGCCAAACACTCTCTGATACCGCGTTAGCGAGATGCTGCGCAGGCGGGTCTGAGCGGCTAAGCTAGTTAGCCTGTCATTTTAGCTAGTGATATTGTATTGTTTAAAAGGCTAACTAATCTTCGAATAAATGAAACACATGCTTACCTTTTAACGATACCTGTTTTAATTTTAATTTGCCGTATTCTTGGATCTGCCATGGCTGTGGATGATAGATATTAGTTGTAACGTCCAGTGATTCTGTGTGCACGGTGTGATAGTGGAAGCCAGAAATGACGAGTCGATCACAGATAAATCGATGTGTGAGAGTGGATCTTTTTCCAGGGTTTGGTTGAGGGACTGTCAGGCAAGTCCAGCAGAAAAATCACCCCTGAGTGCTGGTACTGCTTGGATTCATTTAACCCATGTGCTGTCTACTCACATTTATATTGGATGTAAGTTTATTATGTCTAAAACAAATTACATAAGCCTGCATCAACACATTACTCAGCATCATGCATATAAGAAATAAAAGGAGAAATAAATGAGTCAATATCATTTAACATAACATTTTGAGGTCTTATTTTAAGAATAGAATGTCTTTATTGCACAAGTACAACGAAAGTGGAAAAAGTACAGATGTCAGCCCTGCGATGAATTGGTGAGTTGTTCAGGGTGTATCCCGCCTTTGCCCTATGTGGCTGGGATAGGCTCATGTGACCCTAGTGAGGAAAGGCGGGTTCAGATAATGAAATACAAACACACACGCACACACACGCACACACACACACGCACACACACGCACACACACACACGCACACACACACACACACACACACACACACACACACACACACACACACACACAC
>JAPTYR010000005.1:38470085-38482803 GCA_029814505.1 Siphamia roseigaster | reverse complement strand
TACACTTGCAAAGGTTCAAAAGTCCATGCACAGCTCAAAGGTGCTGGTAAATCCAGGATAAAATAAACTTCAAGGGAAAGAAAAGTTTACCGCACACTTCTTGATTTTGTTCAAGAAGTGTGTTTGTTTGAACAAAGTCAAAAAGTATGTGGTAAACTTTTCTTTCCCTAGATGTTTACATTTATTTGTTTAGCTATGCTTATGTATGAATTCAGGATAAAAGTAAGATCAATTTTTAAACATTTGAGCAACTATGCAATTGATTCAAACTGCACAGAAACCATCTGCCTCCTTCAAAAGAAAGATTTTGTGTTACCAGGCTGTTGGAAATGTTGTGCGCCATGAATAAATCCAGACTGGCAATCTTTTTTCTTTATATGAAATTGTCCAAATTGCAATAGACTAAAGTGTAAGTGTAAGAATTGTTCAGTACTATAGACTGATCCAAAACACGTCAGCCACGGTTCTAACACAGACTTTATCCTAGGAGACAACATTTGGTTGATTAAGATAATTAAATAACTTTTTGAAAACTCACAGTCATCGAGATCCAATAAAGACATTTCCTTTTTAGATTTCACTTCCACCTGTAGAAAGAAATAAAGCAACATGAGAGAAAGTAAAGGGGAAAATGAATATACTAACAAAGTGCTGGAAGGGTAGAGGTGCAATTCAGTGGGTGAAATGCTTCAATTTCACCGACAGTGTCTTTCAAGACATGACAGTCACACATCAAAACAGGTACTCTGCATAGATTTGTAAAATGTCTGGATTTTTCAATGACCAGTCATGCACAGTGTCACGTCACAACTGATACAAGCCACCATGTACGATTGAGGCAGGCTTGTCAGGTGTTGACTTGTGGGAATTACAACACACGCCTCTCTCTGGCATCACAACAGGCAATAATAAAAATGCATTTAAACATACGAGGTCTTTTATCACCCTTTCTCCACACCCTCCTAACCAACCAACACTCTACTCACGTCCCATAAAGAACCATAAAATTCCACTCTGCATACTCTAGCCAGAGCAGACAGGAAGGGGGGAAAAAAACAGGAGCAGGGAGTGAGAGAGAGTGAAAACAAAGTAAATAAAGTTAGAGGCCGTATCTTATCAGATCTTCTCTGATTGATGCTTGGGAGGCTTGGTGGTGGTAATAGAGACGGAACCCTTGTTAGTAAATGGAGGTCTGAAAGAGTACACGAGAGAGGTATGGAGAGAGAGAGAGCGCGAGAGAAAGAGACAAGATGCATAATTCATAGGCCATGGCCAAATGACAAACTGTATGAAATGAGAATTTCATAGTGCAGAAAAGAGGAGGGAGGGCAAAAAATAGTGTGATGAGCATAACAGGTAAGAAAGGGCTGGCAAAGGCTGCAGAGGGGGTGAATGAGACACATGGAGAAAGTAAAGCTAATGTCAGGAAAGCAAAAAGATTTCCCACAGGGCAAAGAGTGATTTCTGTGCTCTCACTACATGTATCTGGAGAATAATTCCCCAAGTGAACATGGAGTCAATATGGTTGAATGGAAGAAAGCTCAAGTATCAGTTTCAGCATCATTTTGTTCACCCAAATATCATATTCTATTGTGGTTACATTGACATCTATTGCCTTTTGTAGGTTTTGTATAAGTACATGCATTTTTTGTAACTTTATTATTCAACTCTGGATTTTAACAAACATCCAAATGCGTGTCTATCAGGATGCACTATTATGTTGATTGTAGAGAATTGTGCAGCATAACAGTAGTATATACATGCATACATATTATTACATAGTATGATCAACTATTTTGAGTTTCCTGCTCATCAAAACACTTTAGAAATATCCCATGCTATAAGAAAAATATAGTATATAATTTGGTTCCGCTAATCAGTACTAGCACAGATGAAATAATCCCAGACTTTTTTATTCTTTTCATCACAAATTAAACATTTCTAAAACCAAATTAACCACATTTCTAAATTAAACTGAACAATGACATCACCTTGGGTTTGGACTTGACATCAGTTTTCTTCTTCTGGACTGAGTGCGAGTTTGAATCTGAGCTGTCCTCCGAGTCTGTCTCAGACGCAGACGAGCTTTTAGCTGAGGAACTGCTTGCCTGGAGTACAAGGCCATTTCCATTTTCATCCGAGTCACTGAAACACACAGAACCGTCTAAGAGATGGCCTAAGCACAGTAACATCAATCTTATATTCATGCTTTTGCACAGTTCCTGTACAGACTTAATTTTGGGAAATTTTAAAATATGATAAAACAAAGCAAACTTGGAAGATTTAGAGGATCTTTGTTCTTTCCCAACTGAAAGCTGAGGCTTGGCCCAGTCAAAACAACACAGATCAATCTGTTTTTGTCTGTGGAGATAATTTAGTGTTGCATTCACTCAAAAAGATTTTTTTCCATCTTTCTCCTCTCTCTTTCACTTGCTCTGTCCCTCTTCAATTTGTCCGTATAATGAGTGTTTACTCCTCCTGCCTGCGATTTTCAGCCGTTAAATTAATGAGGGGAATTGTGACGGTAACTGGCTTTTTAACTTGGGCGATGATGAAAAGCCAGTATTAATTTGGCCTACAGATTTCATTTGCTGTGAACAGGAAAAAGTGATATAAATCACTGTGGGCCTGATTAGGCCCTGCCTGAAATGACTGGGCCATAATGAGGGCATTATGCTGTGTTTGTTGTGGAAGCACTGGGGTGAGCTGCTCTAATTACTGTGTGTATGTGTGTGTGTGCGTGTTTGTGTGTGTTTGAGCACTGGGGTGAGTTGCTCTAATTATATTCTCTAATGGAGAGAACAGGGTCAGCCGGTGGCCTGTCACACAGCAAAATCAGGTACATTCTGTGTGAGTTTGTGTGTCGGTGAGCAAATGAAGTCGAGTGCATAAGAAACTAAATTTGCCAGTGTGTAAGAGAGTGCGTGAGCATATTCAGCAGTAATGACTCAAATCTCATTCATTGGTAACACCAGGCTGCTAAATGACCAATCAAAAGTCATTATCCATTAGCCATGTAAATGTGGGTTACACTACTGGAGGAAAATTCTCTCTGATTAGCTTGTTAATGGAACTCACACTAACAATATTCTAAGAGCTCTGCCAGCCTGATGTGTCTGTCTGTGTGTGTGAAAGAGAGATGAGAGGGTGTATTTACAGTACAAAATATGTGTATGGCTAATAGACTATATTGTTTTTGTCTCTAATACACTTTATATGCAGCCCCCCCCATTCTGAAAACAAAGAATTCATAATAAATCTGGATGACAGAGAGCATTTGGCCCAGGTTAGTTTTGACAGAACAACTGTCATGGGCATTAGCTTTTCATCTCCCAATAGACACATGGCTCCCACTGTTTAAATTACTTGGCATTGTTGGTCGGTCTGTCACTTCAATCCAGACTGAAATATCTCAACAGATAATAGATGGATTGCCATGACACTGACTGAGGGGATTCTGATTTCCCGGAGGGTCAAAAGTTTTTCTTTTAGTACATCTGACTGAAGGAGTGGCACAAAACTATGAAGAGAAATCTTTATATTTTGTAATTAAAACATTAGGAGAAAGAGGAGAGAAATAAGGATTTAAAAAAAAAAAAAAGGTCCCTGACTGGGCTTGAAACAGCTTGTGGTCAGTGTCTAAACTCCTGTAATTCAAGTGAAAAGGCTTGACAACCACAAGATGGATTATCCTGAACTGTTGCGTATATCAGACATAAGGTGAAATCACTGAACAATAAAAATTAGATATTTTTACTGACAATTAAGGGGAAAGAAATCTTGGTTACAATTTCTTAAATGTGAGGATTTAATTATTTTAATTTTAACATTTGAGTGGTATCTATTTTGTTTGAAATTGCAAGTTAAATGAAATAGGCTCTTTAACTAGGCTTACACCATCAGAAGTGATGACTCGGGGTATATCCCTGAACGCCCCCAATCCTTAATGATGTCATGACATGAAGCATGACCAGGTCGTGACCTTTCATTTGTACTTGATTTGAAGTCAGAAAATAGTTCCAGAGATATGAACAAAAGAGTCTTTAGTGAAACTTTTGAGCGGCCCCTGGTGGGCAATCTAGAAATGGTAAATCATCCAAAATCAAATCAGTTCTTCCTCTCCGAGATATTCATTGATATGGAAAACATGGAATTTCTAAACCCAGTATCTTTCAAGTTATCGTGTTAACATGAAAGATAACCAGCCAAAAAACCATAATACATAATATCACTGACACAGGGACATGATTATTGCAATTTATGTATTTATGGTTATTCTTTGACATTTTATAGACTAAATTATGAATCAGGTAACCACAAAAACAATCAGGAGTTCAACAACTAACGAAAATAAGAATTATTTGGACACTGTCCTGCTGAAGAAGAATTAATCGCCTTTCTGATCTCTTCTATGTTCCATCTATTTCAAGTCTATATGATCCTTCTTCACTTGAAATGTACTTTTCCCAAAATTTAAATTATTTAGGCGTTAAAGGAGCAAACATTGGGGAAGGGGAAATAAACTGAACAGAAGGAGCATGTTGCGTCAGGAGGAGGGTTATCATATAAATAAGGGCGCTAAAGTTGTGAACAGATGGGGGTTCAACTTATTGATGCGACAAAGCTCTCATCACATCGACTTTGATTCCATTGCTTCTCTCAAACACACCTGTTTAATTAGCTAAGCAGGGAAGAAAAAAAAGGCAGAAACAACATCTGGACTCAGAATTCACAGGAAAGAAAAGCAATGCCCTTGTACTCAGAGGCAGAGCCAGAGGTGACTTTGCTGTACCTGTCAGCAGCAGCAGCAGGCTTCGCCTTCTTCCGTGGCACCTTCTTGGACTTCTTTTGTTTTTTGTCAGATTCCGATTCACTAGAGCTTTTTTCAGACTCACTCAAACTCCTTCCTGAACTGAAGCTCTTATCGGACTCTTCACTGCTCTCCTCATCACTTTCACTGCCTGACTCTGTTCAGACAAACACAGGTTCGAGTTAATTAATAAATAAATAAAAGGATGACAATGATGTGCTGTCATGTAATTCATGGGGTAACAAAGTCATAAAACAAACCTTCGCTACTACTACTACTGCTGCTGCTGCTGCTGCTGTCATCACTACCGCTGCTTTCAGATTCTTCCTCATCTTTTTCTTCCTCTTCATCAGAGTAAAACTTGTCATCAGGTTTGGGTTGCTTTGCTTTTCCAACTAATGGAGCCCACTCTTTCACCTGAACAGATGTGATGGAAGTGAAGCAAATTAGATTAAAGCATTAAAATGCAGACAGGGAGGCTTTAATAGTAACTTAGATGCTGCAGGAAGTGTTTTTCTAATCAATTAACTATTTTTATGTTAAGTTTGATTGTGTTTTATATGACACACGCTAATCATACCACATACACAACTACACTTTTGTGTTACTGGAGGTTCAAAACACAAAGAATGGCTTTCACTTTAAATCAGTGATGTGAGTTTAAGGTGTCACTGAAAAATGTGTTGATACATCCGACATCTGCTTACGTCTTTATTAAGCAACCACAATTAATCTGTTAAAGCTGCATTCTCTGTAAAACTCAAGAAAAATTTTGTTAGCAAAGCTGTTTGATTACTCCATTATGCATGTTTTTTTTATAGTTTTATTACAACCTCCATTAGTATTCTCTTAAATAACAACAAAACATTTTGAGTTGATGCTGAGAAAAAAATGAAAGAGCGAAGCTTTTCTCTCCATGGTTACTGAATAATAATTTCTACATGCCCAAATCAATACAGAAAACAATACAAGGCCTTTCTCTGTCTACCTTTTCACTTTAAACCATCTTAATGCCTCGTTCAGCAGATATGAAAACATGAATCAATCTATCACTTTAAAAAATGTAGATCACAGTTAAATACCTTTTAAAATTTATAGAAGTCAGGTTAAAAGTAATATGAAACAATGAAAAGCAGTTTGTAAGGAAGGTAGAGTTCTTACTGGCTCAATGACCTCCACGTTCCTCACAGACTGGTCAGGGGCAACAGCTGGCCAGTCTGAGAGCTCCTGGTATCCAGTAGCTTTAATATTGAGGCTGTGAGAGAGAGTGCCGAGCTGGAATCGGTCTCGATCTGCAAGATGAGAAAAGAGAAATTAAATCAAATGCAAGGGAAAAAAAGACAAAATAAGGACCAAGTTGAGAAGATGAGAGAGGCAAGAGAAGGGGGGTCAGCACTTATAGCAAGGGCAATGGAAAATAAAAGACAAAACAACTAGAGGAAGTGGCAGAAATATGAAAGAGTTATGGATAGAAAGAAGTTCAAGGTGACTTCAATCCATTAATGAGAGAGCAAGTGGCTAAATGTCCTTGTAAAATAAGTCTCTCTCATCACACACATGCATTTAATATAAACTCCCCATCTTTATGCACATATGCAGCACACTCTTCTCTCTCCTTTGCAGATGACATACATAGGTAATCAGTGTCTGTCTCTTGGGAGATGTGCTCTAAAAACTGTTCTTTGCTAACAAAAGAGAGAAAAATACTTTAGTTGTGAGTATTAAGAATGACAGGGGTGGTTAACGCTTTCCATAAACATCCAATAGGTGCAAACTGCCTCTGAATTTTAATGCTGTGAAAGGCAGTTTCTGTCCCTTTTGTCAGAGAGCGAGCGAGAGAAGAGACAGCGAAAAGAGATTTTTTTCCCCCCCTCTCAGTGTCTGAAAAAGGTTAACATTACCTCCATAATTTACCCATCTCATTAGTCCTAGGTAAAGGGGTCTGACCTAACTGCCCTTCAGAGAGACAGTCCCAGCAGAATAATAAAACCAATTTTGCATACCACAGGAAAATATACTGTCTAGATGGGAAATAAGAGTCCAATTAAGCCACAAATAGCCGATTCCCTGATAGAAACACGGGAGGATTTGTACTATTGTCTAGTCTTAAATACATAGTGGTATTTAAAGGGTTTAATATATTTGGAAAATGGTAAAGATACAAGTGTTAAACATGTTTTAAGTACCTTTAAATGCAGATTCAAGGACTGGGGCTGGTTTGGGAGCCAGTAGGATTCGTCGTGCATACTTATTCAGAGCCCCACTTTTCTCATTGGGTACTATGAGCTGTCTTATGAAGCGCGTTCGGTCTCTAATGTCGTAGTTCTGGTCGTATTTGCCGAGGTTCAGGATGTACTGGGTCAGCAGCTTGGTCTTAAAACAGACAGGGTATTGGTGAATTAGGTGGTTTTGACAGTGGAAAAGGAGACACAGGATCACAGTGAGTATTACCGAAAACAAGAAGGCAAAAATAGAGCTCGAATGAAAGAAAAAGCTGGTCCGATATGTTTTTTCCAATGCCTAAGTTCTTAATTCGGCATAGTTTGATTGCTTTCATACAAAACACAGCAATAAAAAAATAAGATTACATGAATTTAAGAAAACAAATAACAGTGTGAAGGCAGCAACTAAATCCCCATCCTTCCCTAGCTCATCTTTGTTCCTTGCTCTTCTCTATCCTCGGTGACACATTACGATGAGCGAGAGGTGTAATGATTGTGCTCGTTTGAGGAGGCAGCGTCTGGGCTCATAAACCTAACTCAGAGGCCAGAATCACCCCATCTAACCAAATGGGCCTGTAGACACCATGCTGCAGTAAGAAATGCACCATTAGGTTAAATCTGTCTGAGTCACAGCTCTGTGTTTAGATCAGGCATCTACTTCTACAGAGGATAAGTGTTCAATTATCACAATAGAAAATTACAACTAGCAAAAGAAAACCTCAAAAGACTAAAGACATCTTAATTTATACTTTTTCTAACACAATATGGATTTTATTTATTAATCTGCACAGTAATCATATTCATTTTCACACATATACACCCTGTATGACTGGATTTATAGGTTTTATGTTACCTGCTTAGAGTTGGTTAGGTAGAGTTTGGCTGCCAGGTTGACGGTCTGCAACTTGACAATGTCTTCTTCTATTGTGAATGTCTTTGCCATTTTGCGGAGCACATCTGGTGCAATCTTTGGCACCCTCTCACAGTACTCTCCCATCAACCACAGGATACTGGCACGGGCCATAGGAACCTGGATATGGGTTAACAGATCAAAGAGGCAGCTAAAGTAACCTGAAGTTCAACACATTTTAAATCATTCCTGTATAAACTTTCATGGTGGTTGAATAAAAGCTGTGTGTAAATGTAAGAATAGAACAGGATGAACGTACAGTGATGTTGTCAAAGAGCTTGGCCATGTGTTTGATGATCTCGCTGTGTTGCGTTGGTTGGGTCTGAAGCAATTTCTTTATCACCACCACACTCTCAGCTACCACAGTTTCTGCAAGGACAAGGCAGCAAGTTCTCACAGGACTGCATCTTATTATACAGCAGAGAAGATTAAGCATGGAAGAGGATGACAGTATCTACAGTATCTGCATTCTTGAAGATTTTTACCATCTCTGTTAGAAAGCAGAAGCACCAGACCGTTCAGACAGGTGTCCGTCACCTCAGAGATGTTGGTGGCACACCTGCCAATGGCCTGAATGGTAGCTGCTGCAAATGCCTTGTCTTGGCTCTTCACATAGGTCTAAAATAGATGAGATTATGTATAACTAGAAGCATGAGCTAGAGTACAAAGTTCAATTTAACAAGGAATTGATACAATCTGTAAATGACAATCAGACAAAAAAATAGACCTGAAATTCCCTCAGAATAGTGGAGATGTTGGCTTCATTGGCCAGGTTGGTTAGAATCTCAAGCTGATGATTAAAAAGGAGATGTTTTAATGTCTATAAATGTACATGATGTGATAAGGACAAGACAAGATAAAGGACAAAATGATGTGGTGTTACCTTTAGTGTTTTAATGTGTGTTGCATCTGTGGATCTCACATAGAAACTTTTCATGAATGGTTCGAACATCCCCTGTTTAGAGACAAGTCATGTTTTTAACCTGCATTAATACACATGTAATGGAACTTGTTTCACTGTCTACAATTACCTTTCTCTGAATCGACATGGTGGCAATGTTCTGAAGCACAATGTACTGCACTTCTCTGTGCAAAGGAAAAAGGAAATTACACATTAGGATACTGATTGAAACTGACGGATGAAACTCAAAACAACAAAGAGGCAGAGGTACACAGAGCAAAACATTACAGCGTTACCTGTGACTTCTCAGGAGCCGAACCAGCGACTTGGTGACAATGCTGACCTCATGCTTAGGGGCCAAATGCCAATAGAGTTGAGCGACAGACATCACCACCTAGAAATTCAGTCAGGATTAGTCAGATTTGAAGTGTAATAAGAAATCTCATTTTTGATATTTCTCAAAACAAATGAGCTGCTGAGTTTGGAGTATTTTGTTTGTTTTAATATTCCCTTCACTGAGTCTGTATCCCAGTTCCACCTGTGAAACCATATAGGTTACCATTTTCAGATTTTAGCTTTTTAATACTTGGCACATTTTGCATAACTTTTACTATCATTTCACCACCAACAGGGTATTTCCACCTCTCTACAAATGCTAAAATAAAACCAATTTACTTCTTATGCCCTACAAAGGCACTCATGACAACTCCTTATAAAAGGTAATTTTTCAGCTGAGCTTTAAATAGCACCAAGACGTGTGTCCATCGTTGCAGGCAGAATGAAAGGGTTCAGGCAGCAATGAAGATGGAGGATGTCACTGTGTTGTTGCAAGTAAAGACACAGCATGTCACATTTTAATCAACACTTTCATTTGGGAACATTTTTCCTCCTGCTGCTTCACAGCGACAGAGACCTTGAGACTCCTGGGTGATGGAGATCTGAACTGCCCATGTTTTGTTTTGTTTTTTTCCTATGTGTGTGTGTGTTCATCTTTTTTAAGGCCTGTGGCTGCACTATAGCAGGTACGGATGTGTATCTTTTACAACTGTATACCTATTGTATTTATGTAGAAAATGTGTGTGTCTTGGAACTCATTAATGGTGGAGCATGGCTTTAAGAGGCAGTAGCAGTATATGAAGAGCTGAGACATAGACATCTCAAGTACTACCAAAAATATTAACTTGCACTTTACTTCACAATAATAATAATTAATTTGGTGGTGTGTTCATCTTAAAATAGCTGCTTCTCTTAGTGCTTTAGCATGTAGCCCACTCACAGCAGTGTTCCTGCTCTGCAGTAGAGGTTTGGTGTTACGTAGCAGCAGTCTATGATCTGGATCCATGATGTAAGGCTTGTTCTCAGTCTGGCCTTTTTTCTCCTCAGAATCAGAGTCATAAAAAGTTTTCTCATTGTTCTCATCAAAAGTGGCATCCTGCAATGACAATAAAGTGAAAAATACAACACTGATGGATTGAACAATTTGAAGAGGTTTATATTTTAACATACAATTCACTATTCATATATTCATACTTAAGCATAGTTTCACACAAAATTGATTCCGATATTAGATATTTTCATTTACGTGCTTTAAATGTGGGTTGTGTTGTTTTAATAAGCATTTTATTTTTACCGTCTATTACACAACTTCATTTGGTTTCACCCATCAGTGTTTTAATATAGATATTAAGACTGTGAAAGGCTGATGGTATGAGAGCTGACAGAATTACAAAGTACATGCCATTATAAAATAAAAGAGTGAAGTACAGAAGTTCATATTGTAAAATCAAAGCCCCTTCCTTTGATTTTTTTGATTAATAATATAATGAGTATTTAAGTATTTGACTGACCAAACCAGACACTAGTGGGGTTTTATATGTCTATCAGTGTTCTCGTATGTGTCATTTAGTAATAGTATAGCATAGAACTAAAGCTGATGAAGTGTCTCTATTCTAATTACAAACGTCTGTAAAATGGCATTAGTTGTTTTCCTCATATTTCTAGTATATCAAAAAGTGTCGTTTGCATAATCAGGAAGAGTAAACAACAATTTGCCATCAAAATGTCCATAAACGGAAAAGAACTGTGTACTGAACATGTATCACTTGAGAAGACAAGTATCTCACCTCCTTCCAGGGACTTGTGAACTGTGTCCTGGCATAACGTGTCAACATTGAGATGATGACCACCTGCCCCCACTCCTCTACATCCACCAGCAGGTTACACAGCTTTCTGTAGTTTTTATGTATAAGGTCGATGCGATCTGGACACACCTCCTCAAAGGCCATCACCACACTGCCTGCCACCAACTACAGAACAAAGCAGTTGAAAATAGAGAAGGATGTATTTTAACAAAAATTGTAAGGGTATGTAGAAGTTTCTTCAAACAAACAACAGATACTTCATCTCTTACACAAGACATAATGTAGTGAGAAATAATTCATGAGAAATAAAACACGTAAGTGATATGACCCCTGGTCTAAAGCAGTTGGATGAAGAAAAAACCTGCCAATTTACAGCTTTGATTACAATACACACTGTTCAGCCTCTGTGCAGTTAGCTGATAATTAAATGGAAAATGTTTTTATTTTAGGTTTTTGCTAATTTATTTGACGCAACCATGTGAAAGAAATCCATCAATGAGTTTGTTTCTCAATTCTTTGCCCATCAATTATATTGTTTCTCAGGTACAAAACTCATTTTATGTTCAATTGAAAGGGAAAGGAGGACAAGGCGGAAGGAGCGCCTGAGAGAGCCAATAATCAACTCTGTTTTATTGGTTGGAGGAAAAAACCCATTTGGCTGTAGCATGCAGTCCCCCCACCACCACCACCGCCACCATCACCCAAATGCCTGCTGGCTCACTGACTGACTGAGAGGCAGCATGAGTGACATAGCAGTGTATTAATATGCAAACAGCATTATCATGGGCAGGCGAGGGTGAAGAAGAAGAGAAAGGGAGCCGAATCTGGTCTTCCCAATTAAAGCTTTGTGGCCCCTGGTGGCCCTGTGGGAACCCTGTGCATTTACTCATCAGCGTTGTCATGAGCCTGCATTGATTGTGTGTGCACAGGTCTGTGTGTATATGAAATGTGCATGTGCACTGACTGCTGTCTGTGGATTTTCTGGACCTTGAATCCAGTCTTTGTGCCATTCAAGAAAGAATAAATTGCAACAGGATCAAATAACTGCACGATATATTATCATCACACTGATGCATGAAAATATATTCACCGAGTGTCTAATAGAGAAAACCACCGAATGTCTGAACACTATTGACACAATACAGGAGAAGGTATACGGTTTCTTTATTAATGTAAGAAATTAAATTTGAGACATGGGATTTTAATGTGAAGTTCATTATTACTTTTCAAATTGAATGATCTGAAGCACAAACCATGAGGACCAAAGATGTGTAAAAATGTCTGACTTGTATATCTGTTAAAATTCTGTAACAGCACCACATGTTTTGATGTGTTCAAGCGTCACATTTAATAAATACATTTGTAGGTTAATAACTTATTTTTAAAAATCAATCCTCAGGAGAAAATAATATATCAAGAGAAATGGTGTGAAATCTGTCTTTTAAAACAGTTCCGCTACATGATCGTTTGATGCAGAAGTGACATAGGTTTTGTCTTCAACAATGATCTACTATGTATTTTTTTTTGTTGTATCTAATCGTAAACTTGATCTTCATAGCTTTTTGCAGAGTGTGATATAATCTTAGACTTTTTGTTCGACAAGAGTATTAATTGTCAAAATAACAACATTTGTAGTTAAAACTGTTTAAAGCAGTCACTTAAGTTTATATACTTGGATCGGGGAGAGGTGGGCATGTGTCATCCCTGACTGCCTTTTCCCCCAGGCTTCTGCTG
>JAPTYR010000005.1:38316166-38327629 GCA_029814505.1 Siphamia roseigaster | reverse complement strand
TAGAAAAGGAGCACTGCTGCCACCTAGTGGGCACATACAACACATGAATAAACCTTAGAATAATAGCACTCATTTTACACAAAGACTTTATTTGGTGATTTTACAAGGTTCAGTCTACAATTTCCTCTCGTTAATGTCAGAAAAGTGACAACACAAAATGGGAATTTAAGTTTCGAGTTTTAGTAGAGAAAAACACTTAAACAGGCTAGGTCGCAGTTCACATTTCTACTGGGAATTGACTTCTTGTGTTTATTTACAGACTTCTGCGTCTGAGTCAGGATACGTTTAGAAACCTGGTATCAGGATCGGACAATCGCACGCGCACACTTGCATATAAGCAGGCAACACCATCATATTGTTTTCTGTCAAATCTTAAACAACCTGTACATTAGGCTCCTCTCAGACCTACACACACAACATTAACTTTGCGTTAAATCCGTGCCGTCATTTTTCTTGCTGGATTGTGTTGTTCTCTCTGTATCCCTGGACATCTTCTGGTTGAGCAGCTGCAACAACTCACTTTAAAACAGAACAGTCGGGTAATCACACAACGTCCGGTCTGCACGTTGTCGACGTACTTGCGTCATGGATTTGCCCACGTGCAGATGTTTATGCTCCTCGTGCACGAATGCAGAGGACAGACAATGAGCAAGACTACGTTCATTAAAACATTTAACTTTGATGTAAGAAAGCAAAGAGTTATACTCTGCTTCTTCGCAAAGTTATTGTTTTTCCTCCATTTGAGATAAAGATGAATGACATTGAATCATGAATGACACATAGGGAAAGACGAGAATTTAGGGGATTTTCGGGTAACAGTTTCAAATTACTTACTTAAAGGTTTTAACTCATTCTTCCAGTGATATCCCCCTGAAACCCAGCAGTTTTCCCCCAAACAAGAGTTTCACTGTTTTATTTAAAAAACAAAACAAACAAAATAAAAACATAACGGTCCAATGCAATTCATTGTTGCAACTGTTTTCATTCAAGGCAATTTTTCTACAAACAACACAAACAGAAACGTGTCTACATTTATATATTCACCAAATTCACTAATACCAGTACATTATAGCTGGCTTAAAAAACCCGTCGTCTTCTGAAGTTTTGCAGGTGTTCCCATACAAACCTTTAAAACATTTTTCTTCTTGCCGTAATACGTGTGGAAATATAAGGTGTATACTTCCTGGTAATACATAAATATAGGTGAAACTGGCAGATTATTTTTTTTACTAAGACATTAAACACATTAAAACAAATGTAACAGTAGGAACCATATTTTACGTCATGAAATATAGGGCTATTATGCTCCACAACACAGTATAACAATATATTCGATATGTTGATGATTTTCTTTCTATGAGAAGTAAAGACTGCTTTTTAACACGTCACTCCACGTACTGTTTCCGTCGTGGGACCCTGAACGCACCGTTAGAGGGGGAAGGGTATACGAGCTAAATCCCACCCCGGATTTGACAACACGCACGCACCTTGACTGCTTGTAAACAGAAGCTCACACGTGACAGCGGAGCCGAGCAGCGCCACCGCATTGTCTGAGAGCGGACAAAGAGCGACACGGGCCGCGTTTGGACGCCAAGCGACGGCCAGGTGAACGGGCAGGCAGGTGTCATGACAACCAACATTACCCGACCAAGGAAGCAGACTTTCCTCTCCGCTGGCACCGTTGTTCTCGAGCGCCTGTGTTCGCTCGGACTTCATGTTTGAATCCGATATTCGACAGTTTGTTCGGGTACCAGCGTTAGCTTTGTTTTCAGCTGCTCCTCCGCTGTGGACCACGGACAAACAAAGCTGGGAAGCCTTTGTTTTGTCACTTACTATAGCTAGTCGATCTGTTGGCCGATTCTGACGCTCCTTGTCGGCCTTTAAAGCTAGCCATCGTTAGCTAGCGGTAGCCTTTAGCTGGACATTGGTGAAGGTTTTTGTGGCTGGCGTTAGCTTAATCTCTTCGCCCTTTTTACTGGCTGAATGAGATGTCATTCACCATGGAGGATAACTTGGAGTCAGGATGGGTTTCCGTCCGACCCAAAGTGTTCGACGAAAAAGAGAGGCATAAATTTGTTTTTATCGTGGCCTGGAACGACATCGAGGGAAAGTTCGCCATAACCTGTCACAATAGGACAGTTCAGCGACGGACCACTTTTCTGGACCCGCTTCTGGACTGCAGCCCTGCTGTGACACTTCCTGTCCCCGGCACCTCCGTGGCAGAAACACACACAAGTGTTGTCAAATCGAAGAAAGATGAGGTGTCCCAAGCGGGGAAAGTTAGACCGCACTCGTTTCCCAAAGGAAAAGCGACAACAAAGACCCCGATCGGAGACAAAAAGCATGCGAGAGCCGGTCGTTCGAAGACAGCTGATTGTGTTAGTCCCGCCATGGGGTTCTGGGACATAGTCACCCCTAAAGTAGTAGATATAGAAATCCTGGACCCCGTCGATGTTCCGGGACTCTTTTCCCCTGATGATGCGGACCCGGGGGACGCTGAGACCGGCGGCCATGAGGACTTCAGCTGGGCCGGCCTGTTCTCCTTCCAGGACCTGAAGGCAGCACACCTCCAGCTGTGCGCCGTCAACTCGGACCTAGAGCCGTGTTTACCGCCGTTTCCGGAGGAGCAGTCCGGTATGTGGACGGTGCTGTTCGGCGCCCCCGGAGTGTCCCAGCGGGAGACGGACGCCCTGTGCTACCAGCTGCAGGTGTACCTGGGTCATGCCCTGGACACCTGCGGCTGGAAGATCCTCTCACAGGTGCTTTTCTCCGAGAGCGAAGACACTGAGGAGTACTATGAGAGTCTGAGTGAGCTGAGACAGAAAGGCTACGAGGATGCGCTGGACAGGGCCAAAAGACGCATGCAAGAGGTAAAGTCTTGTATTTTAGTTGATTGGAATCTCGTATATGATCGGTCATGTTTGGCCTATGAATGTGAAGCTTCGGGGATCTGAAGCAGTGTGTTTTTTTTTTTTAATACCAGTCTAAAATTAAATGGGCAGGAAAACTTGCAGAGGAAAAGTACAACCACAGAACATGCAGCCTTCAGAGCATAAACGAGCCTCATGGTCTGCTCATTCTCCTCCTCTTCCTTTGTCCCCCCTGTGATCTACCATCTGTTGCTGCACAGTTCACAGGGCTGTAATATGATCCGGTCTGGCCAGACATCACACTGTAGTTGGCTGAAAAGTTGTAAGGGAGTTGCATAGAAACAGTGAAGAACAATTAAAGGAGGAGTTACAGAAATGATGTGTCCAAGGTTGTTTTTTCTTTTAATTCCAGACAGACCCAAACAAAATGACATAAAACCTCAACAAATGCTTACAAAATGTGTCAGATGTGTTGTGTATCACAGTGCTTTATGAAATGAGTGATACCTTCATGTCAAGCGTCAGACTTTGAAGAGTATCAGTATGTTAGACATGAGACAAGACCTCAGGCAAAGTCTGTCATTTCCCTGGTTGTTTTGTTTGTTAGCCAGATGCAGAAAGCACTAAGAACTAAAATATGCCACAATCAGGAAGAAACTATTTAATATCAGAGTTTTTAAAGGAGATGATTTTGTTGTACCTGCTGTAATTAAAGTAATGGATCACATACACTTGACTTTACATAGTCTACAAAGTCTTCTGTATATTATGACTTTGTGGTTGGTGTCTTGTGAGTTTTCAAGTGAGATCAAATGACTTATCACACCCTCAGTGGCTATAACACATCACAGTACAACATAATTCAGATCAACTCCCCAAAAGTTTCAAGACAACACAATCAAGGTGTACTGTCAACTATTACAACTTTCACAGAGATAATATTTATTACAGGTTAATTTTATTGGATTGCATGTGTTTCTATTTTACAGGTCATTAGGGTCACTGTTGATAAACTTTGACTCTGGGTAGTGTAATAAGAGAGTTGAAGAGGTCTGACAGGTTTAGAGGCTGTAGTCAAGGTTTAATGACATGTTGGGATATGAAGAAAAAAAGAGCATAGATGCGTTGCTTTGTAAAAGTCTTTTACCATATTTGTCCTGACAGAAGCAGCAGTGATTGTTTACTCTTCCATAGATCTAATCTTTCCTAGCTGGTGATGTATAAAAACTGAAGTGCATACTGGGGATAAATCAAGAATATGATTTATCTCAGAGAATACTACTTCAAGAATCTCTGGCTCTATAAATAGTGTCCATTAACAACAAAGCCATCTGAACAGACTCATCCCTTAAAGGTGATGATAACTTCTGTGGTACTGTTGATCTGGTGGTGTAGGGTATGTGTGAAGCAGCTGCAGAATCACTGTTATGCCCTTACCGCTGCTTATCACTAGAAACATTCTTATCCCACTTTGTGATGATAACAGAGCAAAAAATGCAAAATGATTGACTAGTGGTTAACACCTCAGATGTAGAGCATGTATCTGTCAACAATTAACTGGGGAGACAACACTTTCCCCCCCTTAATGGTATGTTGTTAAACACATTTCACCTCACAACATAAGCTGGTACAATGGTGTGCACTTCTAGCTTCTCGTTGCCCTTTAATTGCTTTGCCTGCCTCTCCATGGTCGCATTCCCAAGTAATTATAAACTAGGGTTTATGAAACTTTGTAAAACTCAGGGAACATCAGGTTGTGATAAAGCAGTAACACATGGACACATATCATGTTCAACAGTTTCTGTCATGCATGCAGAGTAACTTATATGCATGTATTATTCATTTTGGGTATGTATTTATAAGCACTTTAACATGTATAACAAAATTTGGGGAGATAAAAGTTTTAGGTGAAAAATGCCAAAATACAGCTTGGTAATGCATAGACTTGACAGAAATTTGTATCAAGTAGGGCAAAACCTTTTAACTATGGTGAAAATAAATTTTGGAGTAAAATATTGAAAAGTCTTTGTTTTATTGAGATGAGAATGTGGTAACACACGGACAAGTCTTTACCATTGTATACATCGACCAAAATGTTGACTTGTTTTTATAAAACAAGTCAGATACAATCACAATGATTTATTTAATGTATTTAATACTAACTGTTATTTTCAACTTGTGGTGGTCCATGAAGGTTAATTACAAATAAAGAGTGATTTCTCATTAATAGTTCATAGATAGTTTTTTTTAAATGTGACAGATTGAATACACTTTGAAATTTTTAGATACAATTTTTAGCGTCAAATTTGAGCTATATTAATATCCCCGGGGATATTATGTTTTTGGTCCGATCGCCGGCTCCAGATATTGCAGGTGTTAATGCGATAGCTTGAAAAATATTTGGTTTACCAATTTCATCTTTTGCATATGGATGGATATAATGGAGAGAAAGAACTGATTCGATTTTGGACAATTTACCATTTCCTAGTTTGCCCACAAGGGGCCGCTCAAAAGTTTGAAATCACTAAACACTCTTTTGCCTGTATCTCTGGAACAATTTGTCCGATTGACCTTAAATTAAGTGCAAATGAAAGGTCATGACATGGGGATGCCTCACGTCATGACATCATAGCTGTCTGGTTAAGGACTAGGGGTGTTCGGGGATATACCCCTTGCTGTCACTTCCGACAGCTCGTTGGCTAGTTTATTTTAATGTCTGAGGCATGGCTATGGTATAACAAGTACAATTGATAAAATCGGTCACAACTTTTCTTTTCTACATGTGATATTTTAAAAAGGATAACAGTTCCATATAATAGAGATTTTTAGCAAAAAATGTAACCCACTTGATAAACAATGTGTGCAAATGTACTTTTTCATGTTGTTTACTTTCACTTGAACTGACCAATCAGTGTTTCGTACTTGGGGGGGGTTATTGTGAGGATGATGATGGTAGCAGGGCATAGTTAAGCAAGAAAATTATTAAATTAAGCCTATTCTCAAACAGTGTCATTTAATTTCTATTGAAACATACATTTCAGTCACTTTGTTCAAAGTAGTTTGAAAGGGGAGACTGAAGCACAGAAGAATATTTTCTTACATGTGGGAAGCATCATAGTTTGACATGGTGACAATCATCCTACACGAGAAACTTTCAGATCATGCTTTAAGGTTGTTTTGTTTGTTTAAATATATAGCGACGGAACATTTTCTTCCATGTTCATGTCAACTTGGTTTTGTGTCTGTGTTTCTGTTTGTCACAGTGAGAGTGAATGAGCATACAGTTGTGGATTGTTCTATTTTTTTTCCTCAGTTAAACACTATTTTAGTTTAGGTGATTAACATTACAGAATGCTAACAGGCTATACATATACATGGTTTACAATTATTTGTCTTTTGAAGCAGTAATAATCTGTGCAAGGTGTATGTTGCCTCTGTCTGCTGCAGGTACTGTCTCCTTATGTGTTGTACACACAGATTTTTAATTTAGATACAAGTTTATCATGCAAAGAAATATGCAAAAACATGGTTCTTTTGCTCTTCTTTGTTCTAGATGAACTTTTAATAGGTCTATCAGGCTAATTTCTGTCTGTGAATTCAGTTGATTGCACACTATAAAGTGCCATTCGTGGGAAAGATAAGTGATTTTTCTTTTCTCTGTATTATACAGTCCTAAGTAGCTTTCAGCTTGAAAAGAGTTTTTAAATGGAATGTTAGCTCAGATCACAGGCGTGTTCATCACGTGAGGTGCTTCAATTAAAAGGCAGAGAAAAGTGCTCTAGCAAGATGGAGCAGATTTAGCACTGACAAACTGGAAGAGTTAGTCCTGATGACAGGGCTGCAGAGATTCTACTGTAGCTCATATCAGTAAGAATGTCCTGTAATTATGTACTCCATTCAGTAGACATAACTGCTAAATTTAGCGCAAGGTCATTTCTGTCTTGATTGCATATTTTTCTAAGTTTATATGAGAGAAATAAATACACCTACATATCCTTTTAATCTGGGTTTTTCAGGTCTGTTTGACTGCTTTGGGCTTTTAGTGATGAAATGGTGAAATTTAGGAGAAGTGTGAAACTACTACTTCTCAATAAAACAAAGAAGAGACAGACAGCAGACTAAATCACAGGTACCTAATGCTCTATCAAAATAGTTGTTAATGACTCTTTCCCCCCTATTTGGTTAATCAGTTAATTAACTAAATAGTGGAAATGGTGCAAGGCAGTACCTAGGCAGGAGTCAGCTCAGGGGGTTTCCTGGCTAATGGTGATGGCAGGGGCAGAGAGTCACTGTATGCTTGGCAAGTGGTTACCACGGAGACACAGACCCAAGGTAAACAGTAGGAGCAGTGTTTGAGCTGAATCGCACAGTGTCTATCCCAGTCCCGAAGTAGAGGGCTTTGGAAAAGCAGTCTGAAGTTCATATAAGAGTCTCTATTCATATCTATAGCTCTGTGCACAGAGAAGAGCACTTTATTCACCACGTTGGACTAAGGTTGGGTGGTGGCACATTTCAATATTATCTGAGGCAGAAGTGAAGGACATGTATTGTACTTTCTGAATGAGAGCTGCTGGATTCTAAGGGCTGTGAGATGAATTGTATTTGTGTGTACAATAGCTGTTTTGATAGTGTTTATCTTTGGAACAATACGTAGTCTGTGGATAGGAGAACATATGGTATGAATCAGCAACAGTTGGGGCTAATTTATTCGCATTGTGTTACCCTTACATAAGTAATTTTATACTATCATTACTGACAACAAACCACAAGTCACCCACCCTGTCTGTGTTTAAACACATTTCACTCTTCCTTTTGTAAATAAAGTTTAAAGGGCTGGAATAGTCTGTACACGGGTTAGATGCTGTTACACCTACATAGTGGGTTAAGCTTTGCCATGGAATCTGCAGTGCAAGTAGACCACCGTTATAATAGTTCCATTTACCAGACTATTTAATTTGATATTTTATTGCATTTTTTGGGGCTATACTATATTATGTGTTCTTTTACAAGTGGAAATTCTCTCTCTATCAATTTACTACTACTCGATTCTTTTTTTTTCTCACTAGGTTTTGGACAGGCACAAAGCCATGGACAGTATGGTGGAGCTGCTGCAGGTGTACCCCGAGGAGGATGAGGTCTACGGAGAGCTGCTGGAGGCAACAACACAACTCTACCACTACCTGCTTCAGCCTTTCAGGGACATGAGGGAACTGGCCATGTTGCGGAGACAGCAGATTAAGGTGACAAATTCACTCACACACACAAGTGCAATTGCCATCTGCTTCAGGGCTTGATTTAAGCAGGGTTTACGTCTCACTGTTGTGTCTCCTGAAGCAGAGTTTGAGCTTGGTTACGCTGTATGCGGTGGTTTTAAATGGATATAAGTGCGAGGAAATGAGTGTGTAACTACTGTATTATGAAGTCCTCCATGGAGTCTACTGTAAGCCTGCAATGGCATTAACATTAGATGCTGAGGCTACTGGTGATGATGGTGTAGTAGCTGGTGTATGCTACCCTGAAGCTTTGCATCTGGGGTCAGTGGACAGCAGAGGATCAGCCGGAGAGGCTTTTTGGCCCCGCCCAGAGCGGCTTAACAAGCAGCATAAGTATTATTACAGCAGCCACTAAACCACTCGCACACATTCTGCAGCCTCAGCACACTCCTGTTTTCCATACTCTTTTTGCTACCCCATCTTTGTTTTTTTTTCTTCATTAGAGGCTTGAAAGGGGAAGTAATCCTTGGATTAATCTCTCCTGTCTGATTGCCTTCAGTGTTCTACACATGCCTGTTTGGGTCAATAGGTCAGAGTTCTTTGAGCTCATAGTACAATTGTTCAGAAGTACAATATAGGGAAATCACAAATCTTTAAATCGTTTTAAATAAAGTGCATACTAATAAATAGTAATTGCAGTGATGCTTTTTATTTCAATGTTACTTTTTTTCATTATTATAACCTTTATTTAATCAAGGGGAAAAAAGGTCATTGAGATTAAAAATCTATTTTTCAAGAGTGTCCTGGCCAAGACAGCAGCAGCAGAATTTGCACAAAATGGAAATCACAGCCATACATCTGCACTAATATACATAAACTCAATGAAAGTCCGTTCTAAAAACAAACCTAAAACTGATAAGAACATGCATATAAAACATGACTATTATTTTAAATGGAACTAAAAGTATAACAGCAGTGTTCCTTAAAAGCAAAATGAAGCCAAAACCCAGTTAAATCAGTTAGAAACACATCTACACCCACATTTGTCTTTTTTCCCATCAATTTAAAATGACTTTCAATGTATTAAAAGAGACCAATTCCTTCAGTTTATTGTCGTTCTATTGGTTGTTCCAGTCAATGGGAGCAGAATATTTAACATCGTTCTTTCCCATTTCTGTTCTGACTTTTGGAACCCGTAAAGATAACAGATTCTCAGATCGCAGACTGTAATTATTAAAGTTGTTCCAACAGATATAGACTACCAAATAGGACTGAAACAGACCCAGGATGCATTTATACATAAAAGAATACCAATGTTTCAGTCTGTGTGTAAAAAGATCTGTCCATTCAACTTGAATGTATAAATGAAAATCATGTGTTTGAGCTTGGAGGCCTGTGAGAATTTTATTTTCATAGTAAGTGTGGCTGTAATTATTGAAGATGCTTCATAAGAGTACAGAGTCTTAGTCCGAGGGCTCCTCGATTATGGAAAAAAAAATCATAGTTACAATTATTTTGGTCAGTATTGAAATCACGATTATTTACATGTAATGTGTTTGAATTTGTTACAGCATTTATTGGTCATGTTTGGAACAGCATTTTTTGAACATATATATAAAAAAAAAAAAAACACTCCTGTCAAATGTATAAAAAGATCTTGTAAAGTGGTAGCTACATATAAACTGTTATACTGCACTCAATCTTTTGAAAACAAGAAACAAATAAAATATAATATGAGATATGCTTGAGTAAATTAGTCTAAAATAAATACTTCGATAAATTCGTACAAAATAAAATTTCTCACATTTCAGTACACTGCCACAACATTCAACAAGGTAAAGGGGAAAAAAGGTTAAATCTAGAAAGTATGCGGATCTCAGAATGGAATCGCCAAATAATTGTTTTTCCTTGATTATATGAAATTTGAGATTGTCTGGAGCCAAAAATTTGTAATCATGATCAAAATTCAATCAATTGAGCAGCCCTACTTGGTCCTTATCTACTATCATGGAACCACTGTTGTAGTGTTTGCACACCCAATGTTTTACTGTCAAGAGGAAGTTGGTTCCCAAATGAAGCCAAAAAAACAGTCATGATATGAACTGTCAGGGGTGTGTCATTTTCTAAACACTGGGAAGAGATCATCAAGAAAACAAGAATAGAGAAGTATGAGAAATCGGCAGAAAAAAATAGTCTGCTGATGAAACCCAAGAGCTGGTGACAGTCTGGTCATCTCCTGAATTTAAGGAAAGGCTGAAGTAGGACAAAGAGTAACCAGGCTGGTTTCACTTGAACACAGATACAGACCTGATCAAAGTCTGAAGACCAGTTGAAAAATTGCCAGAAACAAACTAAAACTAAAGCTAACATGTATTACCAAAGCTCCAAAAAAGTGTAGCACCTTTCACATAACCAACCCTGAAGTCCTGAAGGACTGGATATCTTTGCAAAAAAATAAAAAATAAAGAACACTAAACTTCAGGAACAAAACTTATCAGTGAGAAATTGCACTGTTTCATGGAACATTGGATCTGGGAGTTGAGTCAGACTTGAGCTTGGTGTGTTTCTATCTTAACACAACATGGCTGTTATTAAACTGCATGCGTTGTCCCTGTTTTTCCCTTTATCTCTCTCCTTTTCTCATAGAAGCTCTCAGTCATTCTCCCACTTTTGTGTTGTGAGTATTTCTCTAAACTGCATTCCTTTCACAGCATGCTTATCCAGCATCATGTCACTAACCACAAGTGATAATGTGGGTGTGATTATGGGGCGTGTCTATTATGTTGGTGTTTGGGCGGCTGCTGATGTGATTTCGGAAAATTTGAATCGTCCTGCTTTATTTAGGACAACAGTCCCACTGATACAGTAGAGATGGTTTATGTGATGCTAGAGATTTGCCTTCACTTGCATCTCAACTCTTAAAACAGAATAGTGTGATTGTGTATGGGATTATGTTTGTTCCAATATCATTCAAACAAATAAAAAAAAAAAAAAATCCAAACTAAAAACACAGCTTTGAAAACAAAAAAATGAAGTTTCAAACACAGTTTTGAAAACAAAAAATGAAGTTTTGAATTTTTAGTCCTAAAAAAATTGATTTTGCTCCGAGTTTCTTTTTGTTATTACAGAATTGATGTTTGCAAGTCTAAAAGTTTTGCGCACCTAAATCTGTTGCGGATCAAAATGTTTTGCTTTCAAGTTCATGTGTGTTTACTTCCTGGTCAAATGTGTTTGCGAGTCGAAAAGTTTTGAACCTCAAAATCTTCCGTGAACCAAAAACTTTTGGTTGCAAGTACAAATGAACTAGCCTCGCGAGCCATCCACGTACTTCCGCCCAAGGATTGGCTCCATTACGTGTCTGGCAGTGCTCCTCTGTGGAG
>JAPTYR010000005.1:38242969-38262584 GCA_029814505.1 Siphamia roseigaster | reverse complement strand
ACATATAGACAAACAATCACTCTCACATTCACACCTATGGACAATTTAGATTAACCAATTAACCTATCAGTGCATGTTTTGGATGGTGGGAGAAAGCCGGAGTACCCGGAGAGAACCCACACAGATACGTGGAGAAAGGCGTGAGTTCAACTCCAACACCACCATCTTCTTGCTGTGAGGCACAACTGCTAACCACTGCACCACCGTGTCGCCCGAAATACAAAATATTTAAAACAAATAAGTTTATGTTAAACTTGGACCTGTTCATCAAATGGTTATTGGCATTTTGATATTAGATTTACTAGTTCACAGAGTTCGATGAAAATGTGTATTCACCTAAGAAGAGTTGTTTTCCTCACATCCATAACACATGTCTTTGTTGCATTTTTCTTGTTCTCTAAATGTACTATGACAATCTTTTTTTCTATCACTTCTCCAGTATGGGATGCCCTTAAAATATGCAATGCCTATTTAGATACTGGGAGAGAATAAAAAGGGACTGGGTCATTTGTTGCCATTTTGAGTTCAAATGTCACATCTATAATGCTCTAATCTTAAAAATCTCTCATCTCTAAAATATTATTCTCCTGAGATACTGTTATTTTGATTCAGTTTACTCAATTTTACAATTGTCTTACAATTGTTAACTGTCATTAAGTGTAAGAATTTTGTAAGTTGTATTCATATGCTTACAAAACAAACAGTTAAGTAACAGGTTTCAGACTTCATTACAGAAAAGGAATGTTCCTTTTCTAATTGTGCTTCTGTTGGTATATAATTGCCAAAAAATATAAATCATTCAGTTTTTGCCACCTTAAAATTCCATTAACATCCACAGAGGGAGCAGTTCACTAATCACAGTTTACCATGTTCCTACAGACACGCAAAATTATTACTTTATCTTCTTTACGCTGTTCTGTACGCACAAGGGATATGCATCACCATCACTTATTAAGATTAAGAGTATCACCTTAATTAAAAAAAACCCAGAGTGGAAAAAACAGAGGAAGAGACACTCGAGCAGAACCAGATGTAAATAGATCACTTTATGTCACTCAATATTACACACTAGGTAAACCCAGAAAAAACCTTGTACTTTATTTTACCAATGTTATTTCAGAACATATCTGATTACTCACAAAATTATCTAAACTACTACCAGAAAATAATATGAAATCACTATACAATGTTACTTCTCATCTGTCCTAGCCATGTGTTCACTTGTGTTGTGTATTTTTGAATGTATTTCTGTGTTTGTAGTTTTACTGACAACGCCTTCATATTTTCATAAATGCCAGACCAGAGACAGGACCTGACACAACAGCTACAAACCCAATCAATTGTAATCTCTATAAGTCTATTTGATATCTAAGAACAGGTACATGTTATGATCAATGTTTCCAGTAAAAAAAAAAAAAAGGATCCCATTCAGAAATCAAACTTTGATCAACTAGCTTGCCAAAAAATGTGATACTGATGCTAAGTCCTGGGCAGTGTTTCTACTCAGAAGTGCCAAGTTTCAAGAGGACAGCTTGTTTACAGTCATCTATTATACAAGAACAGAAGCTCCGGTACTTGTTGGAGGGAACAGCCAACTCTGACTTGCTAATTAATTGCTCAGTGCAAATACAAGACATGTTCTCTGCCTATCTCTCTTTCTTCCTATCTATCCATCTATCAATGGAATTGATTGTGGACTGGATTATAACCACTAGCTTTGAGAATTACAGCGGATGCGCTTTGCATGAGGAGGTAAGCAGTTCACCCCCCAGCCACAATATGACAACAAACCAATCACATGCTACATCATCTGCTTTCATCTGGAGTAAGAACTAGGTCGCTCCTGACCAGGAGGATCACCATACATCTACAGGTTCAGATACAGCACATGCATTACACGAGTCATGTATGCTAAATCAGTTTTATCTGGTGGTGGTTGAAAGCATTTTCTTTTTCTGACAGCACAAAACCAAGAGTTGTAGTGCTTCTATGTGGAACAACACGAGACTAATGCATTTGAAACTTCCCAGCCGTCCATTTAATCACAATGTACAAAAATATGCACTGTTTTGTCCCAGTTAACAGACATAGCCTGATCTTTGTCATCAATTCACCAACAGTAGCCTACTTCATTACAGCCATCAGTAGTGCAGCCTAATCTTTTGGTTTCTGTAATCTACAATGTCAGATGCTTCTGTGGAAGCTGTGTGGATTTGATGATGGGCTACTGAAAACGGTGCCATCGGCTTTTAATGTCGTTCATTTCTCTGGAAACGACGTGTACTGCTAAGTGATAAGTGGTGTCAGGAGTTGCTGTCTACTTTACACCCAGAGGAGGCTAGGCTAGCATTGTTTGCTACACTGTCAGCTGAGACTGAGTTTTGGTGAAAACTGCTGATTGGCTATTGGAGTCTACAAAACCAAACACAGACGCACATTGCCGGTGATGTACAATGAATTGTCATGTAGCCGTACTTCATGTTACATACCCCATTTTGTTGGATTTGGTTGCAAAGTTGAGTAGAATCGATCTTGTCGGTGGTCTCTGGAGGGCGGTGTGAACTGGCTGGAGGCTAGCTGCACCTTCTGATCCTCTCTCTCCCACTAAAGCCGCTGTGGTTGTTGTGACTTCTGCTGAGCCACCGTGTTGTTCTCAGTCCGACATGGTTTTGCCGTTGTTATGCCCTTGGGTACATTTTACTGGATTGGTTAGTTTCATCCGAACAAACGTGTCAATGCATGCATGAAGATTGAGAACAGCAGCACGAGCGCTAGTTGTAGCTACCGTTAGCTAAATTAAACTCAGTTATTCACATATCAGGATTACCGAGCTAAACTCGGGACTAGACTGCAAAAAGAGGGACAGTGGTTTATATTACAAGAAAAGTCGAAATTAAGAAGTTGTGTCTATTGTTTTGGTACGAACTAAAATGTCGAAACGGCTAGAAAAATGTAATTTAACAGATTAAAGACGCATAGTCTAAGAGGTGCTAGCTTTAACCAATCGTTGCTAGCTTGCTGTAAATAACATTATTCTCCACTGGCTGCTGCTGGTGTGTCTCATCTCTCCCGTCACTTCACAACACTGTGAAATGTGACCAGCTACACACAGACTGAACTCAGAAAAGCTGACAAGAAATATCCTCACCCGAAAAACACTTCAGCCCTCATCCCAGTAAGCCCGCTGTCCATAAATCCCAGTTTCAGTCGCTGGCTCTTCCTCGCCGTCCGCTGTGCCATGAAAATCCCTCTAAATCTACGAGATATTACAGAGTTTTACTGGGGCAAGCGGTCTTTCTCCTCTCACTACTGGATGCCAGATATATTCTTCCGCGAAAACCCTTCATCTCCACTGTTTTGAAGAGGGGAATAGGCTAGAAATCACTTGGCGCACTCCTGGGGCTTCACCATCACGTCTGACGTCCCTTCTTCAGAATCTCAGAATCCCCACCATCGATGGGGACAAATAGTGATGAAAGTGTGAATACTTTTATCCAAGAAAATCCCCGTATTTTCCCTTCAGTTATGACCAGGCTTCAGATGATGATGCTCCATCGGCTGGTTCATCTTCCTGTCTGGTCTCTCAGTCCTCATCCCATTCATTAGCTCTGCTCCATCCTCTGCTGCTTAGTGCGAGTATTAACTTCTACGTCATCACGTAACCCGCTGGAATTTTTACGTAATTGGCAATAAAGTATTTTTCTCCATTTCCGGAAAGCTTCTACGTTGCAGTTTATAAAGTAAACAGAGTATACTTTTTGCATTAAGACGCAAAATGTATAAAGTAGTGGTCCTTGAGTTCAGAATAAAGCCATATTTTATATGAACTGGAAGATAACGGCCAGATATAAATGTGCATTGAAAATGAGAAAACAATTGTGCAATAAAATAACAGTGATACAACGCACATGGACAAATCAAACGACTAAGCATTGCCATCTTCTGGACACTTACTGAAATGGTCAAGCCCTTTTTAGCCACTTGGTGACAGTATTAGTTTATCAACTGCAGTTACAGTTTATCATTTACAACTTACAGATCACAGTTGATCAACAAATACACGAAATATTTATTAGCAAGCATAACGTTAAAATTACACTTCTCTTAACCCTTAGATGCATAAGTGGGGTCAAAAATTACCCCAACACTTTTTTTGCAGTGTCTTTGTAATTAAACATTTTTATTTTTGCATTTTATATCTCATGATTTCCTCAAACAGGTTGTCTTTGACAGGATGCTATTTGGACTTGTATGCACTGGAAAATAATCTAAATCTTACCAAGTGTATTTTTCTCATTTCTAGTATATAGTCTAGTAGAGTCTGGTATATATAGTATATCGTATAGCTAGTAGATATAAGGACTTATTTTTAGACAATATATCTGTAAAATCTTATTTCAAGAAATCTTACCAAGATAATTTTCATTTGATCCATTGGCACATATTTATTTATTTATTCAAGCCGAAATATCTAGCATTAGTTTTTTGGGTGTTTTTTTAACTTGTTTTTAGACAGGGATTTTTTTTTCCAGTGACCTGAGACAGTTTTACAGTTTACAGCATTAAACACATTAATTTTATTTGGAGTCATTTTTGAGCTAACTCATGTCAAAGTGTAGGTCCTATTAGGTCATGCATCTAAGGGTTAAGCCATTTCATTGTTGTCCATGGTTGTTCAGGTTATTAAAATCTTTTGTGAAAGGATGTACATGTCAAATGAAAAAAAAGGTGTATATGTTGTAAAGGAAAAGTTACAGTTGTCATTATGTATAGGCTATGATATTATTTAACTCTCTGACCCACTTCAGATCATACTGGTCTGCATGTGGCCCCTGAGATAAAATTAATTTCACGCTGTTTATTGTCAATGTCGTTAGTGTAATTATTGCACTTCAGAAATTAAAATGGAGTGGATTGGACCCTTCAGCAGGCTGAAAAGCACATTTATGTTAGAATGGCCTAAAGTCAAGACCTACATTCTATTGACAATCAGTAGCAAAAGTTCACAGATCCTCTCTGTTCAGTCTGAGTAAACTGGAGGTATTTTGCAAAGAAGAATGTACAAAGATTGCACTCTCTCTATGCAAAGCAGATATAGACACATCTCAAAAGATTTGCAGTTAGAATTGCAACAAAACATGGCTTGAAAAATTGTTGACTCAGGGTGTAAATACTTATGTACACCAAGCATTTCCCCTTTTTTTATAAACAAAAAATCTTGAACATACATATTTTCCTCCAATTTCACAATTATACACATTGCGTTGGCATATGACATTACATTCTAGTAAAATATATTTAAGTCTGTGGTTGTAATGTGACAGAATGTGGAGATATCTGTTCAAGAGGCATGAATGCTTTTGCAAGGCACTGTTAAACTGCAGGAAAAGTTAGACCGTCGTTTTAATTGGTAGTTTGGATTAAATTGTTTCTAGAAAGGACATGATTTAAGAAAAAAAAACACTAAAAAAAATGAAGTGGGTTTAGAACCTACCCTTAAACCATGAAGTTCCTGAACATAGTCATGTAAGTAAACGGTGCAACAGAAAATAACTGTGAAACACCTAAAATAGTAGTGAACAACACACTACTTTAGCAAGCATAAAAGATGTACAACTTGTTCTAAATAAGCGCCAGTGCTTTCGCTGTGGTCTATTACACTATGTTTTATTTTAAGCCACATGTCCATGATTTGTGTGAGTTACATCTGACTAGTTTCCAACAGAAAATAACAAGCAAAGCCTTTGCCACCTATTCTTTTCATTTTCCACACTCTTAAGATAAGAACAAACAGGTGCACAGAGGACTTTTTGTAGAGGTTATTAAGAAAGACTACTTTCAGTTTACAGATTTAAATTAATGCGAGGACTTTAAGAAAAACAATGGTGCATTTCAGTTTTATTTTCTACACAAAATTACTTAAACCTGTTATGATTTGTGTGTGTATTTTTGTGCACACTTAATACTTATATAATTTCAACATTCACCTCTGTTCATGACAGATTCATAGATAAGCTTGAAACATCAGATACACGACAAAGCACCATATTATATTTAGACCTGGCAGAGAAAAATAAGATGTTTACGCCATGCTGCTGCATTTTTGTAGTTCAAGTTACCCAGAAACAACAACAGAAAAACTCTGACTAAATGAATATATTTTAAATACCAAATTTAAGTCTTCTGTCAGTGTAAACAGATGATATATTAGTCAGCCAACATGTTGTAAATGCTTCAGATGAAACACTGGAAGACTAGTTTTCTATTTCAAGATAATGCTGAGCATGAAAACTCCAGTCAAGCACCCTCACTTATAATGTGATCTACAGAGCACCACTGAGTTGTGTTGAGAGGCTAAAGCAAATTGATCAAGACATTACAACAATGGATACAGAAGACTTGTCTCGGTCTGATGTCGACACTGAAATGACAGTGTTGTCTTCTGAAGATATTCCTGTGGAAAATCTCAATGTCAGTGATGAAGTGGAAGACCTCCACAACAGGTATTTAAATTTAGATTTTTACAAATACTTCTATATTAGTTTAGGTCATGGTGATGGTTTCCTTTAAAAAACAAACAAAACAAAAAAACACTGTGTGGGGAACTACATTTCAGGATTAACCAGTGATTTCTTTTTCATCAAATTGCAACAGATGAATTAACTGCTTATGCTTATCAAGTAGCTCAGAGGCAGACATTCAATCTAAAGCAATACATTAGATAAAATCCCATAAGGCACTGTAGATTTACAGAAGAAATCACATTAATGTTCCTGAACTGTAAGTGTGTCTGTTATGCTTGCATGTGACTGGGCTGTTATATGTTGTGAATGTGAGAACAGATGAGGTAACATAATTCTAATTACCTACAAACAGTGAAATATCTTTGTTTAGTACATAATTAGTAACAGAGAATCAAAATAATCTTCATTTCAGTTATTTAAAAACATGATGAGAAAAGTTGACCAATTTGTATTATTTATTTTTAAAAAATCTAATTGTAACTATTACCAATGGCTGTGTAATGTTAATTTATCTCCACTGACTTAATTGGAGAATATGATCTGTCTTTCCCACATTTTTTCTTTTAAACTGTGTCTTCAGTTTACGTGAGGCTGTCCATGATGACAATGTCCAGCCCAAGATGCAATGCTTGATGATGGACTCTTCCTTCTCCATGGTAACTATGCAAGGTGAGGATAGTGGCATCAAGTGGGAGACTACTCCCAGTCGCTGCACTACCCCATGGGAAGCTGGACATCCCACAGGAGACCTCAACTCTCCAGTGGCAGTCGGGCCTGCAAGTCCAGTGTCTCCTCCTGCAGGAAAGATTATCTTTGTCATGGATGAAGGGCTCATTTCAAGACAGAAGAAAGCTAAAGAGAGAACAAGTAGTCAGAAGACCAAAAGACCACAGGAAGTCTTCCTAGGAAGCTCTGACAACATTTCTGGAAGGCCAGAATTAATAAGCTTCTCTCAACCCAATGTGAAGGATGAAGAAGAAGAAAATGAAGAGGAAGCAACCAATCCTTCAGTAGATAAAGAGCAACGACTGTTCAGGTTGGTTTCTGAAGGCTCTGAAATCCTCAACATTGTCGTTCCTCCTAAATTGGTTTCAGTAGATGAAGAGGTTAGCAAGGAAATGGTGGACAATCTGTCTTATCTGGAGGAGAGCCCTGTTACTAAAGCCAGTGAGAAGACCCATGATGAAGTATTTGAGGCAGAGATGCCACCACCTTCTCCAAAAGGAGTGCATTCACCTTCCTCAGGTCCACAAGGAATGGATCCTCCAGGAGCTCCATTGTCCAGACCTCCTCCACCTAGAGGAGCTGCTGGTAATGTAGATTATTTTGAGGCGTTCAACCTTATTGATGCCCAGGCTCCAGGAAGTCCAGCTGTGGCCACCCAGGGAGAGGTGAAATCAGAGGCAGAAGACAATGCTAAGATCCAGGACACAGAGACACAAGCTAAAGGTGCCAGTACCATCCCACCATCAAGGTTATCTGTGGAGAGTGAAAAAGCAGATACCATCAGTCTAGAAGAAGTGACCTGTGAACTTCTGGATGACGTCTTCTATGGTGGAACCAATGACTACATGAAAACTTCTCTAGATAGAGAAGGAGGTAAGATGGGTCTGGGTGCACTCACTAGGGTCCCTTCAAAACCTAGTGGGTCCACACTGTTTGGAAGTCAAGAAGACATCTTGACTCCAATCTTTCTACCAGAAGGACCACCTAAAATTATTGACCCAATTTTGCTGGAGGAGCCCAAAGCCATGGCCTTCCTTTACACTGACCTTTATGAGGAGGCAATCGGCAGTCGAAAAAAAGAAGACGACACAGAAAGTCTGGCCTCTGAGAAATCCTTCCACAGCAGACATTCAGATCGAGAAGCCAGAGGATACCTGGAAAAGTACATGCTTATTGATGAGACTCCTGTAGTGGAAGTTGAACAGACTGAAAAAGAACAATGCCCTGAAGAAGGACCACGGACATTGTACCAAGATTTATATGACTTTGCCAGTGTTTCTAAACCTGAACAAAACCAAATGCCAAACTCAGAGGAGGAAGTCACGGACTTCTTCAGGTCCAGTGCTAATTCTTCTCCATGTGATGTTGAGCCTTTCCCTCGATCACTCGAAGAGGATGAAGCCCAAACAGCACCCAAGACAAATACAAAGACAAACAAAAATGTCTCTATTAATATAGAAAAAGCTGTTGAGAACCCAGTAGATCCACTTGGTGAGGTTTCCTTAGAAGAACCTGACTGGGGAAGTACAGACCTGGATGGCAAAGATGACATTGTGTACACAGATCAGGATTTGTTGAAACAGGACATGGAAATGGAAAAACCAGTTGCTCCTCCCAGGAAAAAGACACCATCATCACCTAAGGCATGTCTGGACCTAACACCTCTGATGCCAGTTGATGTAGAAGAGGAAAAAGAAGAGGCAGGAGGAAAAGAACAAAGGGAAGAGGAGAAAGAGACAGCATCTCCACCAGAGACTGCTGATGAGGGGGATGGAGAGGAGACCACTAACGGCTCCACTAATGTCCCTCTACTGCAAGATATAGTAGGTGCAGAGGAAACAGAGTCCCCACAAACTGAAGATGTGGAAGATGGAAAAGAAACATCTACTGGAGCCATAGTACAGAGTGTAGATGAGGAGAAAGACAATACAGTGTGTGATGCGAAAACTGAAATAGCAACAGAACAAACTGCAGCAGACGAGATTGATACAGTGTCATCAGAACCTGCAAAAACAGAGACACAAGAAGAAACAGTCTTAAGTAGTGAACCACCCAAAAGCAAAGGACAGTGCATAATCCTTTAGGGGAAATAAAATTACTTCAGTATGTTTAATTGTACAGCACTAATGTGTCCATATTCTAATGTCAGTAAGAATGTGCCTATTTTCTTCAAGTTCTCTGATTTGATGTATATTCTCAGAACTATACAGATATAAATACTATTTGTGAATTACTTGCGCACCTAGTTGTTATAATTTCTACCACTCATACCTGATTATCCTAATACTACATGAATTTAAACATCTTGTTTAGTTCTTCAATATTAGATATAATGAATGCAATATTCAAATGATGTTAATTTGTAAAACTGAGCAATGTTTATGTCCATCTGAGTAGACAGATGACCATAGTGCATGAATTACAGTGCAGCTAAAAGTTTCAGGTTTGGGTCATAGTGTGAATAAAAAGGGTGAGTACGTGTCTGTGTAATGGTAGGGTGTATGTGCTATAAATAAGCCTCTGACTGTTAACCTGACACCCTGTCTCAACTAGGAGTCTATGTGCTGTGCACCGTCTTGTAAACATGCAAACTTGGTGTTTAATACATACAAACGGGCATGTTGCTGCATTTACTGATAACATGGTTTCAAACATGTATTAACTATTTTCCTCTTTTAGTCCTATTTCCTGAGATTACAGTAACTGCAGTTTTTATTGAATTAAAACACACATTTTTAACGTGTTCCTATTTTCAGGAACCAAACATTGAGTTGTGACCATTTCAGTTAATGACAATGGATATCATGGTTATTCACACACAACAATAGAGTATTTGCCCCACATGTAACCACTGAAGCAATATGTAAATGCTGAATTTGAGCAGTAGAAAATACTGACAATACTGAGGACTGAGAAAAAAGGGTCCCATCTGGAGCTCAGCAGTGTAGAACGCCATGCTGACCTTGAGGCATAAAAAGAGTCTGAAGAAAACAAATGTAGACCATATTTTAACTCACACATGCATAACTAGAAATGCACTCAGAGTGCAAACCTCCGCCAGGGCAGCTCATGCTGTTGAAAGCGCGGCCTCGCACACACCCTTGTGGCAGGTCATGAAGATGCAGCTGTTAACAAACGAATGAACCAATGAACACACCAACAAACTGATCACATAACCTCCTGGTGGAGGTAATTATTATATAAATATCTGCAGATAAACTGTTACCAATGATCATTCCACAACATTAGCTCAGACTGTGGTTTATATGGACTTTGGCGACACCCAGTGTAAAAGTAGCTGACTGTAATCTATTTTTAACTTCATATTTATTTTTCCTCCGAGTCGACAGAGGGCAACTGTGAGTTCCACTGAGTAACCAAAACAGACACCAGGTCATAGATAATGAAAATAGAGAGGACACATTCAGTCGTTACTCGGTAGACCTTCTCTCATGTTTTCCCAAATAATGTGAAATGCGAACACGTTAAGGTTAATTTAACAACAATCTATTCGAAATACTTACTGACCGATTAAAAATTATGGATATAACTTAAATATTAACATTTTATTTTATCTCACAGAAAACTGTAAGTAGTGTGAAATCTTAAAATGACATAATAAATTAAGCATTTATATTTAAAAAACAAACAAAAAAAAGTTTATCAAGTCTGGCAAGACACTGTAGTTAAGAATGTCCTCTTCATGGTCTGTGAACCTGGTTCAGATCTGTTCTGTTTGGTCCATTTCTATGTGCAGGTCCTTCTGTGGCTGGTGTGTTGTTAGGCACACGGATAAGTTAGCTTTGTGCTAACACCGCAATGGACCATGTCTCAACTTTATGCTCATCAGACACTTCTGAAGAGCCACAAATCTATGACGGTCCCTCGGTAGAAGATGGACTGGTCGACGCTTTTGGAGACCTGGCTGCCCTTCCCGTCGAAGTTGACGAGAGGAGACCGACGTGTTTACGGTGCCGGTGAGATGAAGTAAAGTAAAGCTAATGCTAGCTAGGCAGCTTAGGAGTTAGATAAGAAGCAGAGAGAGAAAGAGAAGAAACTGTGTGCCCTCTCTTCCCATCAAATTACCGGCATGCCTTTATGAGGTTACAGATTTATGTCGTTACAGAAAGTTCAAGACCAGCTGAAACAGAGAGATGGGGCTAGGCTGGAAAGTAAATAGGCTATCACAGCCTCACGTCTTCAACTTTCATTCCATGTAGTCGCCCACAGACGGTGTGTCTCTGTCCTTTTCTTCCACCACGGCCCCTGGAGGTTTCCACGTGTCTGTATGTAGTGCAACATCCCGCAGAGGTGAGTCTCTTAATGACTGTGCATGACTGATCTTTTATTAAGTCTATGAACTAACCTAGTGGTTAGTGGTTCATCCTCTGTGCATTGTGTGTTTACATGTCATACCTAACACTTTGCTGACATTGGCCATTTGACCCCTGGGATTCATGGTCACAGCTCACTAACCCTTTGTTTTTCTTTTAGGAGAGCAGAGTACTCCGGACAGTGCCTCTTCTTGCTGCATGTTTGCCACAAAGAAAATGCAACGTCATAGTTGGAAGAAGATTCAGTGAGGAAAAGTGTGTACAGTGTTTGTTTACCATCTGCTTTTGGGTTGTGTAAAAATTACTCTTCCATTATAGATTTACTTGATTTGCCTCTTATTATTATTTCAGGCATCCAGATTTGGCTGCAGTTTGCCAGGACAGTAAAACACTCATTCTGTACCCAGGCCCCAAAGCCCAAAATCTAGAAGAGCTATTGCAATACCAGGAAGTTGGAAGTGAAAATCATAATGTCATCCTCATAGACGGCACCTGGAGTCAGGCTAAAAACATGTTCCTCAAAAACAATATGTTCCACCTGCCCAAACAGGTTTGTTTAGCTGAGGTATTACATTATACTATGACAAGTAAAAAGAGAAACTAAATTTAAATATGTTAATAGCTGAAAAACATTTATTATAACTTCAGTCCTTTTGCCACACACAGATTCACATGGAATAAAAGTACTAATATTAAACACCTCTATTTTGCATTACAGGTCCAGCTCAATAGGACTCTGTCGAGTCAGTATGTCATTCGCACACAGCCCTCCAATATCTGTCTGTCCACGCTGGAATGTGCTGCTATTGCCCTCTCTATCCTGGAGCGAAATGATGAGATTCAAGAGGTGATAAGTCCACTTGTTGAAGTGCTTTATAATTTTACAAATTGTACAGACACCATTAAAGTTACAATCAACAAAATTTAAAGCCCTATCACATCCGTATGTCTATATAACAACATTTATGTACTGTAATTGTAACCCAGTATTGATGCTCTGAACAGGTCCTGCTGAGGCCCCTGAGAGCCCTGTGCTCCTTCCAGCTGCAGCATGGTGCTCAGGTTCATCATAGTAAGGAGCATCTACTGAAGAATGGCATGTATGATAAACCCATGCCCAAGAACAAACGCAAGATAAAGAGGATGGAGAAACTTGTCACTGACCACAACATCTGTCCAAGATGAGGAAATAGCCGGGCAGAGACACAAGACTCTACTTATCTCTGTAAATACGGCTGTCTTCATCTCAGAGACTGCATTATTAGGGCAGCAGGCTACAGCCAATGGAATAACTGGACTGTTTTTTGTCCTTTCTTAAAGATAATTGCTGTGTGCAGGTAATTTATCCATTTGTCAATAGTTTTACAAAATATGACAAGTGAAAGGTGTTAGTGTGACAATAAAGCACATTTGAGACTTAATTTTTTAATAGAAGTTTACATGTTTCTTTTTCCCTAATTGATAATGTTTTTTTTCCCTAATTGATAATGCTGGTTGGGTTGTGATTGGCTTAAAATGGCAACAACTAAAGGGCTGATTCAAATGTTTCATATGTTTACAAATATTTATTCAGATACATAAATAATTGCAGCTGTACAACACCAAAACCCAGGTTATATTCATTTTATTCACTTAACGGAAAACCAGTGCACTGTTTATGGTGTGAGGATTTGTGATATGTCCTATAGCACCTTTCAGACAATTTTGTTTTAAAACTTATTGTATTTCTATGCCAAAAAAATATGTATGGAAGTATGAAAAGTGTAAGGTCAATTCATGTGTTTCATGAACTGCAAAAAAATAAACTTTGTTTTTTCTACAAGAATGTTTTGTACTCGGAATGTCAGAAGCTTCATATACTAGATGGCTGTACAGTGAGGAGGAATGATGATGATGATTATTATTATTATTATATACCAAGGAAATTTAATGTATTAAGATCTGGAAAAATAATTGGAGCATTACTTTACTCTCTAAATTCACCATTTTTCCTAACATTTAGGGCTGCATTTTCTGCACATGAATGCTTTCAAGAAAATGTCGCCTTGGGCAAAAAGCAAACACTGGTTCAGCACTTAACCTCTCAAAGGACTCCCATTACCAGGAAGCACTTTTTGTATCGTTGGCAGGTTTCAGTCAACAACCAAAGAAAAACAACCAAAGTAGTATTGGTTCTGGCTGCAAGTTTTTCCACTGTTCACTGGGAGAGCTGCTTTATATAGATTACATACATGATAGGTGGGAATTTGAGAGATAATATAAATGATATTCTTATTAAAAGTACTGTAGCTATTATCTTACAAATATGAGACTGTTTATGCATGATGAACATTGCAGCTCAATATTTTCTGATGTGATTGCCTGGAGGTTGCCTTTGGCTATTGCGCATGCGGGTTCGGTGTCGGCTCCGGTCACTCCGCCATCTTTGTCGGCTACCTATTGTTCATTCTGGAGCTAACAGCGGTGGTAAATCAGTTCATACTGAGCAACAAAATAACTTGACAGAGACACAGATTGCTGACCCGACAGTCGTGGATTTTCTCTCAGGGTTGCGAGTTGTTCTCGGCCAGCAAGTTACACAGAATGGACGATGACCAACCCAAAACCCTGTAAGTGTCTGCGTTACCGTTAGCTAACCACTTGTATTCGTCACGTAACATTCAGTAGCAGCTTGTCCAGAGCGCTCCGGTCCCAAAAACTGGCATCGATAGACGGAACCTTTAAGCACGTTTGGAAACCACAGTTATATATGTTTAGGCGTCTGTTTTCAAGCAGACGCAAGGATACATGGCAATAAAAATACGATTTCCAGCCATAACATGTAACTATTTGTAAATTTGGCACACATGGTGAGCACCGAGCAGGGTTTAATGCTAGCTAGCTAATTCCAGAAAAATCCTAAATTTAAAACGTTGACTAAGAACAGTTGGCCGACGAAAGCAAAGTAAAAATATAAAAGTAATTACAGTTAATATGGTTTTGGTATTCTTTGTGTACGCCGAATGAAGAGGTCACTCGTAGAGATAACAGAAATGTATGGATAATGCTACAGTCTACATAGCTTCTTGAATGGAGTTTGGCGTGCCATCACCTCCATAATGTTAGTCCAGAGAAAAAGCTTGTCGCTCTTTGTGTGATACAGCTGTTATTTCACAGGCCCTGGCATGTGTTCGTGTGCATAGATTTAGCAGCATGTAAACAAAAATCCTCCCAAGCCCTGATCAAGTGTGATGCCGTCCTAATTTGGTTATGAAACGGGTTATCTTTATTACCTGAATGAGGATACCTCCTACTATTTAAAGCTAAGTGTTGGGTAACACAAGCTCAGTAAGCAAGTTATCAAAATATGTCTCCTTTTTGGGCAGATTCTCAAATAGAAGTATAATGCCAATTCAGTTGGCATCATCAGACCTGAGATGATAATTATTGGATACTTCAGAATTATTTCGTATCTCTGAAGTGTTTGTATTATGGCTACTGTAATTCTATTTGGTATAAGGTAGTAAATTTTACAGTTATTTTTCTATTTTGAGTTTTGTGATCTGTTCCTAAGTAGTTTACACCATAATCTGGACACTCCTTTTTTAATTTTAACAACACAGCTGGGCAACAACAGGTGGGTAAAGGTTAATTAAAAAAAGAAGAGGTGTCTGAATGATCATATATGATGCTTGAGCACAATCTTGAACTTACTTATTTGCTAATGACCTGTCAAATGGAATACCCCTTTCCCCAGTGAGACTCAAGGTAATGGTATTCAGTTTCGGGAAAACTTGCCCCCACCGCAGCATTCCCATGCCAGACTATGCTGTGGTTGTTTGAGAAACTTTGACGACATCTCAAATGATTAATTGGTAGTATATGTATCCACTATCCATGTTTGATATTCACTGTGTGTGTCTGCCTAGGTATGTGGGAAATCTGTCCCGGGATGTGACAGAGGCCCTGATCTTGGAGTTGTTTGGTCAGATTGGACCATGCAAGAGCTGTAAAATGATAGTAGATGTAAGTTCAAAAGCCATCTCTTTCCCCCTATGTTGCAGTTTCCTTTGCATCTTGGCTACAACTGTGAAATGTAATGGAAACTGTCACAGACCTGAGTTGTGGTGCCAGCTATATATGTGATCCATTATTTCAACTGTTGTGCATCATCATACATTAACTGAGCTTAGTAAGTAAACTAAATGTGGCATTGACTTATTCTGTGTTTCTTTTTCACTCCAGACAGCAGGTCATGACCCTTACTGCTTTGTGGAGTTTTATGAGCATAGACATGCTACCGCCACAATCGCAGCCATGAATGGCCGGAAAATATTGGGTAAGGTAAGCTATCATATCTCCTGGGTGAGTCAACTAGGGCAAGACTGGATGAACAAGGTCGAGAGGAAGCAGCTGGAGTAACCTGTATCTTGTTAGACCAAATCTTACTGCCCTCTTCCTGCTCCAGTTAACTTAATTTGTTCTGTTCTCAAGTGCACATTACTCCTTTTGCGCAGTCTGAAATGACCAGGATGGGAGCAATAGACACTGATCTTTGTAATCTTACTGCTGTGAATTTCAGGACTATAAAAGCAAAAGCATTTTTAATAATTTAGAATCAAGTGCTGTCATTTTAGAATCGTAAGTGGGTAAAATGTCAGTTTTGTAACTAAAAAGGAAAAATTAAATGAAAATATTTGTGTAATAATAGTCAATGACATCTAATTTATGTGTGCGCCAACATGCATAGAAAATATGTTTTTCAGTCTGTATGGCATGCTACGTTCAATGCATTGGATAGGCATTCGACCATTTAATTCATGTCTTAACAGTTTTAGTTGAGAGTGTGTGGTATGCGTTGCTTAATTGTGACTGAATTAAACTGTGGTTCTTAAAACATCATGTATAGTTTTTCAGCAATTACTGAACACCATAAGCATTGGAAGAGGGTTATTTTAAAGAATGTTTGGGAGTAAAATAACTAGTTACTACATTGTGTATTCAAAGAAGGGTTGGTTAAGTGCAGTTGTTTGGTTTTTCTTTCCGTTCACGCTCCATGGTGTCTCTGTTGTAATGAGGACTTTGCTTAAGTGACTTACCATCTGTGTATGAATAAATTTATCGTGGCCCTGCTGTGTAATCATGCTACTTGTAACATTCTTTAACTGATGCTGTTCTGTCCCCCTACATCTTTACTGCTGTGTGTTCTTTTGCAAAGTTATTTCCACATAGAATCCACATAAGAGCAACTTCAAGAAAAAGACATTCAGTTGAAAATATTTTATCCTCAACAGGTATTGAAGGACCATTTGAGGAGTATAACAAGTTCGTAAAAATCACTTGTTTGTAAGTCCCTTGTTATTTGGACCTTACTTCCTACAGTTTTACTCCAAATTTTTTTTTACTAGTGTGACACTGAAATGTTCCTGATTATGAAGGTGATATCCCTTTTTTTTACTCTCCACTGTATTTTGCTTATTAATATTTGCAAAGGTATGTAAAATAGATGAGACAAGGATGAATTTGTTGTGGTGCAGAGTCCACCTTATTTAAACATAAAAAAAAAAGATCTCAATCACAAATATGACTTACTATATGTAAAACTGGTGTGTGAAAAGACCTCAAATCAAAAAGCACCTTCCTTTAAGGCTCAAGATATCTTCATTCTTCATCTTCTTCTCTTCCCTCCTTTCCACATCTGTTTCTTTGCAGGAGGTTAAAGTCAACTGGGCCACAACTCCAACCAGCCAAAAGAAGGACACAAGCAGTAAGTAGCACGAAACGCATACTTATGTCAAACATAAGAGGGATGTGGAAATGTTGCTCACATGACAATATTATAAATCATAATAATAGTTATGTAGTTTTATGAATTAAAGTAGTGATTGTATATTTCAGGTCACTTCCATGTCTTTGTTGGAGATTTAAGTCCTGAAATTACCACAGATGACATAAAAGCAGCTTTTGCTCCATTTGGGAAAATATCGTAAGTATCTGTCATCCACTTATACTGATTTGGTGTCACAATAGTCAAATAATGGCATTATGTATAATTATTATCCACAGGGATTGTAGAGTGGTGAAAGACATGTCCACAGGTAAATCTAAAGGCTATGGCTTTGTCTCCTTCTTCAACAAATGGGTAAGTGTGTTATAATCCAGTCAGAGGGCTATGAAAATGTATGATCATGCTGCTTGTTGACTTGTCTGAAGTCAAATTCTGCAGTAAGATGTTTCATATTTGGCATCCATCACTCAACAGTTTCTGTTCTGTGTAACTAGGATGCTGAGAATGCCATCCAGCAAATGGGAGGACAGTGGTTGGGAGGGAGGCAGATAAGGACCAACTGGGCGACAAGGAAGCCTGCACCTAAGACTACAAATGAAAGTAAGCTGGCAGCAATTGTAAAAATTGATTCATATACTGTACTGTACTGTATGAGGTGTGTTCTGGCACTCCATTGCAACAACAAGCTTTGGCAGTGATCAGTCATGTACATTAACAGGATGGTGGAACATGCCCCCCTCCCCATTGAAATACAGCAGTCGGCAATACAAATATGACCTGTGTTTGTTTTTTTTATCCTGCTGTGACATGGTAAGGGGAAAAATATGCTCACTGCATTTAAAGAAACAAGGTTTTTCATTTTGGTTTTCACTTTTCAAGTTATAAGAGCATGTTAATATTGAAGGAATTTGTTTGGCTGTAGCCATTAGTTCTATTCAGTTATGAAGACATCCAGAAAAGAAGTAATGCATTCCACATGACTCAGTGTTTTAAACAACCTCAAGATGTATAGGTTCTTAAAACAAAGTGCAGTAAACAGGACCTGAAAATTTGAATAGACAAAGGAGAATTAAAGCAACAGAAAATGGATTATGCTTTGATGTATGAGACAAATGTATCCTATCACAAGTTTTACCTGGTTCTTTGAGCCAATAGACTTTGAACTAGATAGAAGTTAATACTCTATGCATCAAATTCATGTTATTCACTTAAAGTCCATCAAAGGTATTTTTTTATCCTGGGTTCATTTCTGTGCAGGGTGTAACCTGTACCATATTTGTTCTTTAAGCAGCAAATGCAAAGCAGTTATTATTTGATGAGGTGGTGAATCAGTCCAGTCCCAGTAACTGCACTGTCTACTGTGGAGGAGTCACAATGGGTCTCACAGGTGAGTCCCCACCAGTCAATAGGATCATTACTAAGCTCCACTTTACATTGTTTATTAATACTATCTTTTTTTTTCTTGGTCACAGAGCAAATTATGAGACAGACCTTCTCACCTTTTGGCCAAATAATGGAAATCCGTGTTTTCCCAGACAAAGGCTACTCATTTGTCAGGTAAGTTGTTTGTTATCATCCTGTCTGCATCCTGTGGTAGTGACTAGAGCTCATGACATAACTGTTTCTGAAAAATAATATGTGACAGATGAATGCTCATAATCTCTTCTGTGTGCAGGTTCAACTCTCATGAAGCAGCAGCGCATGCCATTGTTTCTGTCAATGGAACGTCCATAGAGGGCTACGTTGTTAAATGTTACTGGGGTAAAGAAACAACAGATATGGTTAGCCCCATACAGCAGGTACAGATGCCACAGGTAAGGATCATCTGCAGCACGTCTTTGCATAGTTCATCAGACCGTAAACACTGGACCATGCAAACTAAAATGCAGAATATGACCTAGCGTAGTAGTTGGTATTTATTTGGAGATGTTCTATCTACCTACAGAAATGCTGCATCAAATTACACCTTAATCAGTGCAATGTAGCACATGTATATCATGTATGATTAGCATATATATGCCTACTGTATCTAAGAAAAAAAAAAAGGGGAATTCTTTTCTTGCGTCATCTTCATGTCCAGTCTTTTCCTTTTAGTTTATTTTTTAACACCAGTATTGTAGAAATAATGTTCTTAGCTACATAGTTTGTAGCTGTGCAAACTCTACAACATATTGTGATCATTTACTTATTACCTCCGCCAGGAGGTTATGTGATCACCCAAGTTTGTTGGTGTGTTTGTTTGTTTAACAGCTGCATCTTTGTGG
>JAPTYR010000005.1:38134551-38149679 GCA_029814505.1 Siphamia roseigaster | reverse complement strand
TCAATCAGCTTCGCGGGGCATATTCATTAGTGACAGCATCGTCTGCACGCGACTTAGGTCTGTTGACCTTGTTTTTCTTATTTTTTTCTCCTTATTATTTTTTTTAATTTTGATTCATTTTTCTTTGCAAACATTGTTATATGTATACCTGTGTGCATTCCCTGCATAAGCAAAGAAAATAGTAGACATGAAGAAATAATTTATCAATTTCTAACACATTTCCTCATTCTTCATGTCTGTTATTTTTTAGAAATTTTGTGTCATGCAACTACTACTTGACAGCTGGTGCTCATATTATTGTTTGTTTTTTGTATGATATTTGCTCCCCCTTTAGTGTCAGAAACACAAATAAATCTATTATTAAACTATATTCTTATTTATTATTATTATCATTATTATTATTATTTAATCTTTTATGGTAATGTGGCAAAATTGGCCTAGAATTTGAACTAATTTTTGCTTTTTTATGAACTTTTTTTTTCAGCTTACCACTGCAAATGTGTAGACCCATGGCTCACACAGACCAAAAAGACGTGTCCTGTGTGCAAACAGCGAGTCACTCGTCCCAATACTGAGCAGTCTGAGTCCGAGTCTGAGGAGGAAACTGGGGGTCGCAGGAGTGAGGAGGAAGGAACAGAAGGTGAAGCAGATTCAGAGCGCACCCCTCTGCTTCGACCCTCCAACCCGGGGTCACCCTCTGGGAGCCTAGGGGCTTACTCGGCCACCAATAACACCACAGTGACCACCGCCCAGTGCCTCGCCTCCCCTGCCCGCTGCGACTCCCCCATCGTGGGCTACGAAGGCTACTACTCCCCTGAGGAGGACACGGACTCGGACAGTGACATAGGGGAGGAGATGCACCACACTGACGATGATACAGCTCAGCTCATCGGTAGGGATAGAGTGGATGTCTAATGGGAGGATTTTAGGCATAATGAGATTATTACATTTTAACTAATAAAAGAGTGCTAGGTCAGTGGGTGTGCTGTAAACTCACTGTATTTCAAATAGTTTACAGATTTATGGTCATGGAACTGTCTTCAACATGTAGAATACTAGCCACGTGTGTTGATAATAACACTTTTACCCAATAACCCAAGGAGGCGTCTGTATTTGTGTCAAAATACATGCATCGGTGATTTTTACCAAAATCCAACATTGCATAGGTCACCACTTCTGCACATTTTCGTCTGTGCACAAATCTGTTCAAAGACCTCCTTTTTAGATGCATGGTCTAATTGATAAATTGCTCACATCACATGACCTGACCACTAGTGCTGCACAAAATGAATTGGCCTTTTAATGGTCTTTTTAATCTAATGTGGTGTCAAAGTGAGAGCTGGAACAGAACATATTTCTGTGGTTTAACATGAAGCTGATATGTGTTTTCTATGTATAGCTTAATGAAGGTTAGTGCAGTTGAACACTTTCTCTTAATCATAGTTCGTTTTATATCTTCTATCTTCACTGCTAAGAATATAACATAGGCTTCAAAATAAAGGGGAAATTTTGGTCCTTTTGCTCTTAAATGTCATCCATTTAGCATTTTTTTGTTTTCTTCATGTTACTAAACTGCATTTCAGTTTTTTTGAAATGTCATATTTCTTTTTACACATAGATGTATCATAAAGACACTATCACAAAGATATTATAGACTTCTGCTGCTTTTTCATCATTATTGATACACTGCATGGTCAGTTTATGAAAATATATCTAGCTTTATCCAGTTTGTCAAGTTGAACAAACTCAGGTTTCTAGCAGCATATTAAAAGGTCAGTTGCTAAGTTAGATGAATCGCATAGGGAGAACAGCTAATGAATTTTTAAGGCTCTAAATAATTTTTAGCTTTTTTTCCTCATTGAGTAATTATATAGATTCATGAATATACATTTTGTTTTCTTTTTTTATACAGACTGGAATGATAAAATATTAGATCGTAGGTCCTGGCAAAGTGTTTTTAAGAATGAAAGCATTGCCTTACGATGGCCTTGATGTACATGTACATGTTAATATTAAATGTTTGGAAAATGAAGGGACAGATATCGCACTCCTTTATTTAGTTTTTTCCTTGTCAACCTGTAGGAAATACTCAGAGGGTTTTAAAATGATGTACTGTGCAAACCTTTTGACACACCTATTCACATATTTGTGATCAGTGTTTTCCACTGTATTCAGGTTTGGTTTTTTAACCCACAAAATCAGTTTTTATTCACTGATTGCATTTTTATTAGATTTTTAACCACAAGTAAAATGAAAAGGAAGTCAACTGTTAAAACAAAGAACATACTGTGTATTTATCATATTGAATTGAAACATTATCTCCACAAATATCTTAAACATATGAAAAGATGAGGAAACGCATGATCCATTTATGACCTGAATATTTGTTTGCACTTAGTTGCATTTTAAATGTGGGAGCAATGAGAGAGGAATTTTCGACTATTAAAATCTTAACATTCCAACTTTAGTGTCAGCTGATTTGATTCGAGTTGGTTGTGAACATTTGTACAGCTGGTTTATGTGCAGTAGGCTTCATGTATCTTTTGTACTGTACTTTTTTTTCTATATGTCTCTATTTTAGAGACTTAACTGTTACTGGGTGAAAAAAAAAATCCCTGTTTTTTTCCTTTTTTCTTTTAGAATGTGCCTAGTTTATTACACTAAAATCAATGTACGGTGTCAAGTTTAATTTCCTTGTACGATAAAGCAGGTTTCAGAATCTTTATGGTGTTTAAAACATGGTCTGTGGAAGATTAAATGACTGAAATGAAAATGTGGGGCTGTTTGAATTTCTTACATTATCAGAAACCCACTTTGAGTTACAATGGTTTCGCTGATAAAAGCTAGAAGAGCTTCAGTTTCAATTTTACACAGGTATTTTTCATTTTACGGTATGAACTACTGAGGAAATGCCTTTAATATCAGGTTGATCATTTCTGAGACTTAATAACAAAGCGTTAAATTATGGTCTTTGATTCTATTGACAAGATCTGCAGAGTAATTAGACCATGACATCCAGACAAATTCACACTAGTTGTCATGTTTTTCATTGTTCTCATAAATTAACATAGTAGTGGAAAACAAAACAAAAAAACCTAGCATGGTCACAATAAATGTCCCTACATTTATGTCCATCCCCAGTTGCATTACTTTTTCATTCTGATTTTGTTTTGACAGTCAGTTAGATCACTGTGTAAAGTCTCCTCCAGAATAATCCAAAGAGTCTCACTGGGTTCAGGTCTGGACTCTGATCTGTAAATGTGTTGTCTTGAGCTCTTTAAACCACTGTCTGAGCCTGGTGATTTCTGTTATCATATTTGAATAGTAGCATCACGGAAGAAAAAGTCCATTGATGTTCACACCTGGTTTTCTAGTATTTCTACTGTAGGTTGCCAGCTGAACTTTTTTTTTTTTTAGACATAACATTATCAACTGAATCACCCTTCCTTATCTGTCTGCATGTACCCCCACCCTACTGCATCCTTACAGATTGTAATTATCAGGAAATTGATATTTGTCAGTCCTGGTCACATTGTGCAGGCTGTCTGTCTGTCCATGGGAGTGGATTTCCTTCTCTGTGCTTCTCCTTGAGTTTTCTTTTCCCCCCACTTGGTTTTTTTGGAATTCTTTCCTTGCTGAGAAGGAGGGTTTTAAGGATGGTGGGTGCCCAGGACACTAATCCATTTGCTTCACTGACTGTTTACTAACTGATTACTTGTCTGTTTGCTTATTTTCAGTATGTATTTGGGTTTTTTTCCATTTTTTTATCAATTCTAAAATCTCTGTAAAGCCCTATGAGGCCCCTTTGTTATAATATTGGTCTCTCTAAATAAAACTGAATTTGAATTGAACCTCAGGTCATAAAACGGCACGCACAGGTTTTATTGTAGACACAAGGCATGATGGGTAATCACTTCATCTGCCTCTTCTCATTGTAATGTGTCCATCATTCTGAACAGGGTCAATCTGGACTCATCAGACCACATGACCTTTATCCATAGAAACACAGTCCAATCGCACTCAAACTACTGGTTATTTAAGAAATGCCTTCCATTAAAGGGTTAAAATACTTGTTGTTGCTGAAACATTTTAATTACCACAGTAATTATCCAGTGGAACGATCAGAACCTTTTGCTGGATTTGCTGGTGATGACGTGTATCCAGCCACCGCATATAGGTCAGTAGTGAAAAACATCTTTTCAATCAATAAATATATCGGTCAAATTTGATTTATATAACACCACATTTTAACAAAATCTATCTCAAGACACTTCACATTTAGAGCAGGTCTAAACCAGACTTTTATGGCAATTCACAAACACGCAACAGAATCCTCGAGGAGCAAACACTCACTGACAGAGGGAAGGAAAAGCTTCCTTTTAATTGGCAGAAACCTGGAGCAGACCCAGACTCTGGAGGATGGTCATCTGCCTTTCAGTCTATTTATGTTTTTATTGCCATATATTATCAAGCTTCCTACAACTACAACAAACATGGAAAAGCCACAGATTTTAGTAAAATAGGCTAAAGTTTGGCCGGTACTTTATTGTGCCTTCCCAGAAGGCTTATCATGACAATAACTCCCCTGTCAGTTGAGAAACTGTGGAAATCAATGTACCAATCATTACCATGTTTCTGGGACTGTTCTATCATGAAAATTATTGGAGAGATACACAATGCTCTACAGGACATTTTTAAAATGTGGAATACTCCTCTTCAGACACATACCACAGGAATGGCCAAAAAGAGATAAACATTTAATGAACATTTTGCTGGTGGCTTGTAAAAAGACTATCACTAAGAAATGGCTATCACAGAAGAACCTGACTTTACATGAATAGATGGACATCACAATGGATGGTATAAAATGGAAAGGATAATGGCATTCTTAGATAATATATTTGTTTTATAGTTTTATCCATTTATTTCCACATGCACTAGTTATGATGTAGTATCTTCATTATACTTGTTTATGACTTGTTTTCTTCATTTAGTTAATTTTGTTTGCTTATGATTGTACATCATGACCAAACATTGCAATTAATTTCTTTATTTCAAGTTTGGGGAGGCCTTTGATAAACCAGTCTGGTTTCTTGCTTTCCCCTGCATGCTTTTTATTGTTATTATAATGTCATAAGCATGGGAATAAACAATAAACAATATACATTCGTTAATCACAAGGTGGAGAAATTTGCTTCATAATGTAAAGATTAGGTCAACTATGATTTTATCTTCACAGATCAGTGATTAGGTTCTTATTGAAAGATCACTCCCCTTTTGTGTTTGTCTGCTTATGTTGTTGTTGTTGTTGTCGTCGTCCCCCCTTTTCGCTGTTTTTTATTTAGCTATTGAAAAAAATAATGTTCTGGCACATGGAGTGGATAAAAAATATATGTGTTAATATTGTGTACTGAATGTAAATGCCTGCCTCTGAATGTCAATAAAAGCTGAATACACACACGCGCACACACACACACACACACACACACACACACACACACACACACACACACACATTAGGCTGAAACTAAATGACTGAAGTTACAGCAGCAGTAATATAGATACATATTGTAGAATTTTTCAATTTTATCACTGCTAATGAACTGTTTGCACAATACTGACACATGACTTCTACAGTTTCTGTTTATTGCATCATGTATTGTGTTTTGGCTTCTACCACCTCTAGAAGCATAAATGAACATTTAGCTATTGAGCTAAACACTAGTTTGTGCTGAGCTGGAATAATCCTACCACTGGGCGACTATTTTGATCTTCATTCTCCTTCCTTCCTCAAGGAAATAATATCATGGCTTGCTTTTCCATATGCATGTACATGCTCAGTCTAAACAACTTTTACACCAGTGTTAAAAAACTGTAGCCAAACAAACCAGGGAGTTTTGTTCCTATTCCAGACAGATAGTGTGATAGTGATTGTCTCTAGTGGGGCACAGTGCTATAGTACTGTAATTGTAAGGTTTCTAATGGGTCCAATTATCTGGGACTGTCAATGTGCTACACATCTGTTAGTTCACATTTCGTCACTTTGTTTCTTTGCCATTTAGTAAAGAAGAAGAAGCTTTATATCAGTGCTTTTTTTTTTTTTTTGCTTACAGCTGCTGTTTGCAGCTGGAAACACGTTGGAGGCCCCAAAAACCACATTTCAAACCCAAAACAATATCTGGAAGGTGGTTAAGGGTGGGGAATTTCTGAGCTGGATTATAAACACTGGGATTTACATTTTTCCAATTCTCCTTTGGTCCATTGGATACTGTATGTGTGAATATTTTGGTGCAGGTTTAAGTGTTGTGTTATTTAATGGCTGTCAGAGTCAGATAATTTTATATGCAGCAGTATGTCGCCTGTGTGTGTTTGCATCTATCTATCTATCTATCTATCTATCTATCTATCTATCTATCTATCTATCTATCTATCCATCCCCCCCCTCTGGTCTGTATGACTGAGGGTTGACCCTCCGTGGAGTAGCTCCCTGCTGGTTTTAAAGCTGTGGCTAAAGCTTCTGCGGTTGCTGGTATCTTCGTGTCACTCTCAGGTAAGTTATGATTTTCAACATTGCAGGCTCTCAGCCAGTGTTACTTATGAACTCTACAGGAATTCAACACACACACTCGAGGAGGCTATAGGGGTTGAAGGGTGCGTGAGGGGACTGAAACAAACTGTGAAATTTTGGGATTTCCACTATAAACACGGTCACATAAATGTAAGACAATTTTTGTTTCTGTTTCCTCACTAACCATAAGTAATTCCAAAGTTCCAAATGGAACATTTGGGTCCCTGCCATTTTGGGTATAGGAGATGAGAGACACATTGAAAGCATGTGTTTTCACTCTACACGGTGACCTGGGGAAGTCTCCAAAATCCCCAGCACAAGCCCCAAGCGCCTGCCACTAAGCATACAGTCAGTGGCCTGCTCCACGCCTTGCTTTAAACCAGATTTTCTACTTCCTGTGCCAAGCTGCTGCCATATCCCATTTCTCATCAAACCTTGATGGGCCTAATGTGGGAATCCATTATCTCACCCGCACTATTTGCGGCTTCTCTTGGTTCTTTCTTCAGCCTCATCGACTGTCATGGACCCATAGTGTTTGCCTCCAGGGCCCCCAGCACCCAGTCTTGTCCAGCCTGGGTCATCCTCCGCTTTAGTCCTGTTCACCCTTGTCAAAAGACATTCTCTTAGTGTCAGTACACAGAATGTGAGACACTGGCGTCAATGTAATGGGCTGAGATCTAAATAAAAGAAGTTTTGTTGGATAGCCACACTTGATTTTTCAAGGCATTGAATAGATGTGCTTGTGCTACAGTTAGCTGACCTCGTTGTTCTCCAGCCTCTGAACAGTCGCTGTAGTGTTTCACAAACTGTCAAGCTCTCAGATGTTCTTCAGCTATAGTTAAGAGTTATACCACTTTACATAAATGTACAGTAATACCAGTGACTACTGTATGTATTCTAGTCTTTGTGTCTTTCAATCACACAGTGCGTCTTTCTCTCAGTGAACTCTTCACCCCATCTTCAGCCAGAAGGCTGTCATGCTAAATTATACCTAAGTTGTTTGTCAGCCCCTCCCTTTGATTGACAGGCTGGCGGTGAGATCAGAGAGATACAGATTAACTTGCTGTTTATGTCTTGAAAATTTGCTTTCCACACTTGGCAATCGCAGATTACAGCTGTTCCGAAACACCAGTAGACAGCAGAAAAAAAAAATCTCCCTCATCTTTAGTTCAATGACAATTTGCTGAGACGAGTGTGGCACAAACTCACCATCTGTAAGAGCTGTGGTTGAATCAGCGCACCTCATTTAAATGTTTTCTTCCTTTACAAATAAGGCCAGGAATTGTGTCTTATCTTCAGGCTAAAGTTGTCATCTCCTGACATGTAAGTATGGTGAATGACAGCGAAGGAAGATCAGAATCATTTAACAATCGCATATGTCTACACACTGGATAATATGATACAGCCAGTTAAAGAAAAGTTCATTTTAGATCAAATCTAAATGGTATTCCTCAGTAGAATGTATACACTGTTTAATTCAGTCTATCAAAACTCTACACATCACATGACATCTCCTGTATATGTCATGTGTTACATTCACGAACTAGTTTGTGGTAGTATTTTTATGTTGTTTCAGGATGATGTCAACAGGTTTTATTCCAGTCCTTTTGACAGTTTAAATAGAAACATTACTGGGAACACAGTAAAACAAAACAGATAATAAAACAACAAATTGTAAAACAGATAAATGATAACAGCTTTGCAAAAGTCTTATTCTAAAGGATGCTTTTGAAAACGTGTGTCCATTAGCGTACACATGGGGCAAAACATCTGCCTGTTTTTCTCTGAGCCAACACCTGCTAACTGACTGTGAGGTCTGTTGGATTATGTCCAACCTTTGACCATCTCAAAGAACTGTATTAAACTGAGTTAACTGCTGCTTTGTCATCCCATGCAGTATGAATGATTTACAGTGAACATGCACCCTTTGTAAACTTTAAATTTATTGGGCTCTTCTCAGAAAAGCACATCGAGATGATTACAGTAAGGGTACAGAACAGCTCTTTTGTTAGGTCTATGGAAGACATATGGAGGTATATGACGAAACTATAAATAATGTACTCAAACACTTAATGGTGGGACAAGGGAAGTTGTTATGCTACAGTGATGTTTTAATATAACAATTTTCTTCCTGAATGATCAGCTTATTGCGTCACCTCATCCCTCTTTGACCTTTTCCTCTCCCCTCACCCTCTTTCATCCACTAAGGTGTTAAGAGAGGCCCTGGTTTGGCATGTGAAGCCCTGAAAGACAGGCCTTAGTCTCTAAATTGCTCCCTCTCCCTCGGGACATGTTCATGTGAGGATACAGTTTAGGGTGTGACAATGAGGATCATCTGGCTCAAATCAGCCCAACTGTCATGGTTCAGTACCCTCAGACAAACAGACAGGCAGACGAGTTGGCCCAGACATGCCACAGATAGACGCTGACAGAGCCATCAAGGACAGTCCCAGTCTGTGTTATCCGTCTTTATATTCCAGCAGATAAGAAGACTCTGAATTAATTATACTACAGGAATCTGTAAAATGCTGGGTAGCTTAATGCCTTTCATGTCAAGGCGGCGCTGACAGCGAGATGTTCCTCCTTGTTGTGCTCACCACGAATCTCCTCTTCAAAGGTTATCAGCCGAAATTCCAAGGCAGGAATCAGAGAGACGAGGAGGATGAAATAGATTTGAAGACAGGCTTGCGATGAAAGAGGCTTTCAGAACACAATATGCTTCCCCACTCCACTTCGTTTGCTTTCTGTCCCTGCTGTCACTCTCCAAGATTTGTCAAAACACACACTCACACACACTCTGCAGCTGATGTCAGGCTTTAGCTCTGAGCTATGAACCCAAACCGGCGTTGTAGCAGATTTGATGTCTGACGCTGCATGCTTGTCTCTACCCATCTTGCTGTCGTTTTCCTATTGAAACATCTGCCATCGGTGTTGTGTGCAAACTGTGGACCATCACCAGCCTCCACAGCAGACTTTTAATATCAAGAACATGAGAGATGTGAGGAGTGATGAAAGGAGAAAGAAAATAAGTAAGATGTCATCTTTAATGTCAAACACCAAATGTGAGCTTTCATTATTTTCAGCCACCCCACCCCATCTCACCACCCCCGTCTGGCTCTGAAGCAACGCTGTAACATTAGCCCTGTTGCTTGGAGCGACACCCTGTCAGGTAGAGTTTAGAGAGTCTGACACAGTATCCAGTAACCCCTTGTTAGGGTGAGTGTGAGCCAGAGGAAAACAGCGACAGAGACAGACAAACGGTGAGAAAGACACGTTGAAAGAAGAGAGGGGATTGATTGTGACAATCTGAGCTGCTGTTGTCTCATGTGACGGTCCGCTGCAAAGCAGGCCAATTTTGAATTGTTTAGAAGATATTTCATCAATGTTTTCATGACACAATAACTGGGGTCTGGTTTCAATATTATCCTTTATTATAAAACATATCAGGCCAGGTCATTTTTTACATCACTCCTCCTGTCTCTAAAGGCTCAGGCTAGAACTTTAGAGGTAAAGTGTTTGACTTAGGCTGAACATCCTGGAGGTCATTTATGCATTTTAGTACAATGCTAAAATCCCTGTAAAATAAATACTGCATCTCCATGTTGGAGTGACCCCTTATATTTGCATTTTAAATGTGATATTATTGTTTATTCCATAAATATTAATTTATGCATTTAATCCATCCATGCGATAATAAATAACAATCCACCAGCATGAAATACATCCATGTATGACTGTTACATGTATTACATACTCAAGGTAAATACAGTAGATTCTGCTATGTGGCCAAAGCTAATCGAAATGCTTGACACTGACGGTAACAAACTGGATTAGAAAGTGACATTACATTAATGGAAATATTCAAGCCTGGTGTTGATTGATGAATCTAAAATGCTAAAAGAAACATAATGGAATAAGCATTGCCACTTGCATGAACTATTTTGAGGAATTAGTCATTTCTAAAGGGTGGACTTCTGTGGCCCTGGTTCATTTTGACAAACATCTATTGTTGTTGATCCTGGCTTAGTCACCTCCCTCCTCCTCTTTGTCTCGTATGGTACGACTTATACTAAGTCTCACTTTCTGTGCTTTTTCACTTCACACTGAGCTGAATAGCTTTCCTCTATCTCTGTCTGTATAATAGCCACCTGTATTGTGGTCTGATATGAGTCTCTTCCTTCCCTCTCTCATTCTTTGTTTTCTGTTCATTTTGCTGCCTGTGCACAAACATGTCTGTTGTCTGCCTGCCTGGCAGGCAGTAAGTTTGAGGCCTATATTTAATCACCACAAGGCTTAACTCCCTCCGTCAGTGACGGCTCATTTGACGTGGCGGCCCTGGGCTCTCTCCTCCAATTCTGTGCCAAATACAATAACTCCTCTCCTTCGTTACCCTGCTGTATTTTATAATTTCACTATTTTTCAATGTCAGGTCTGGGCCTTTTGAAGAGCTTTATTGAATTTCCTGCTGGACCCTGATGCCGGAGCCATTTTTTTTCTGCTTTCACCATACTGTCTCTGTAACAACTGCTCTTGCTTTGCATTTTCTTCTTGTTCTGCCTTTGCCTTTTCCCATTTTCCTCATTCTGTGTCAAAAAAAAAGATAGAAGATTTGCATGACATTTCATTGCACATTAATGGGTATCATCTTTACCACCCATCTAACAAACCACAAGACTGTGGACATTCTGTTGGCTAGACTGTGCAGTAATCCTCTGCATATTTACTATTAAGGGTTCTTGTTACCCATCTATCTCCTATGGGTAATATTATCTAACCCTCCTCAGTTACATGTGTTCACAATTCTTAAACATTATAAATCTTCTGCTGAGCTGTCACGAGTGTCTTGAAAGCATTAAAATGCCTGTTGTTTGACCAAATGGAAAGAAAGTAGATTCAAACAATACTTCACTCTTCCTGTGTCTGAGTTCACAGAAGTTAATGCGTTTGGCAGTAGCAGATGCTGTTCTCTTCTGAGTTGTGTGAAAGAATGTCACCCAAGTCTAATCAAATTATGGCCGTTATAGCATACGTCAAACCTTCACTTTAAATTTTAGCCCCTCGCGGCTGACGGTTCATGCACTTTTTTTTACTACCTTTTTGTTGTGATAAAACAAAGATAAAATCTCAATGAGAGCGTAGGTTGTGCTCTTTAATAAGGTGGCTGTGCATCATATGGTTAAAATCAGTCTGTGGAAAGAAAAGCCTCGGGTTGGTCTTTGTGTGTGCGTGCGTGCGTGTGTGTGTGTGTGTGTGTGTGTGTGTGTGCATGCGTGCGTCAGCTCTTGTGACCTCTTAATATCACATCACATGTCTGATCTTATTCTTGTCTGCCATCTGAACTCCTGTCATGTGCTCCTTTTGCCAATCTGTCACACTTAATCTCAGCGGAAAGAAAAACTTAAGAGGAGAGCCTCCAGTGCCCCAGGAACGCTTGGGGTTGGGAGAAAAAAAGCGAATATAGAAACAAAGAAGAAGAAGGAGAAGAAAATCACAACGGCGTAGCATTTCAGGGGCATGAATGGCATCAATGATTCGCTGAGGGGGATAAATGGGTTGAGAGAAAAAAGGGAGAAAGATGAGAGAACAATATGTCTGTTGTTCTTTAATCTGAAGTAAATCATCTGTCTCTCTCTCTGTCAGGTGTTGAGCTCTGCTCTCATCACACAATGCTTCAAGGGTTCGCCCGATACAGTGCTGTCCTAATGGTTTAGTCAGCGCTCTCCCTTTATCTCATCTTCCTTTTTCAGTGTCGTATTTGGGTGATTTTATGAAATCTGATGCCCACAAGGGACAAGTATTTTTCCTGAACACCAGACATGTTGTTAAATAGGAGCGGTCATTTTTAGTATCCATATTTGATGTCTAAACATCCCCCAACATTTCCTGCGAGGAGAAAGCAAAACATTTACAGCATTAAAATAGCAATGTTCTCACCAGTTAGCACAAATGATTTATAGCTTTCAACTAAAGTCTCCCTGGATTAGTTTTGTGTCCTTGAAAAATCATGAGAGCAGTCAAACTTTGTCAGGTTTAAGTTGTTTCAGACATCACTTCTCTAACACAAACCATGAGCTTGCTTTGTGCTTGTCTGCCAGATGGGACAGCTGCTCAGTGTGCAGCTGAGCTTCACTGCATTTCTCTGGGTGAAAAGTTCATTCCCAAAATGCCGTAAATCCATGTGGGAAAGTGGTCTTACCTGAAGTTCATTATCTAGCACTCCCTGACAAATACATGTAGGTATTATTTGCAGACAGATAGGATTTATTTGTATGTTTGCAAAAAGGTAATTAAAATAAGGGCTGTGAATATTTTCTGAGTTACTTTGTTGTTAAATTAAATTTGGATATACATCCAAATTATATGTGTGTGAATAATGACTGTTCACACTGTGCTTGAACCAATGAACCCCTGAACTGTAGATATATAAAGCTGTGTGCAAATATTTGCTTTCCTACAGCATTAGCTATATGAGCTTTGAGCAACTTGTCAAGAGTAACAGTTTATTTTAGGATGGATCAACATTAAAGGAATCATCTTACATGTTGGAAAATTGCCTTGTTTCAATTTCTGGCCAAGAAATCGACAGGGAGATTTTTCTAGGTTTCTCTCTTCCATTTCTTCAATTTTTTTTTCTGTTTTTCTATGTATAAAGCTGGGGCCATGTTAGCTTAGACACAAAACCATATAGATATAGCCAGCCTTATGCTAACAAAATCAGCCAAGCCACACCTTTAAAGCTCACTAATTAAAGTAGGCTATATATACATCCTGGACAATCCCACCCTCATATATTCTACTGAATCACCTTAGGTTTATGTCATGAAATCAACTTCATTTCAGTGAGTTTATACAGTGTCATAGCATATGTTTCCATCATTTTAACATTGCCAAACCTACACCTGACCAGCTGAAGCAACCCCAGAGACTTCTTCTGTAGGCATTAGACATGATGGGTAAACTCTTCAATAACCTTTCCTGCAGACACTTTCCCAGATGCACCCATCTCTCTAGAATAGGCTGAATCTGGACTCATTAGCTTACATGAGCTTTTTCAGTTGAAACAAGAGTTGAATCTTTATGCTCTCTATGAAATTAATGGTTGTTTAAGAAGTGAGAAGCTACTCACTGCGTCATTTAGGATAAAGGACTTGCTGCTACTGAAACATCATTGAATGAGCAATGAAAAAAATGGCCAGATTTCTCAAGGATCTAATCAATGAGTGCTCAGATCTTCCAGTGATCTCCACAGTCAGCATGGTGTCCTCAACGTTTTGACAAATGCTCAAGGAGCTTTCAATTATCTCATCGATCTCCCAATGATCTTTCAACGAATGCCAAATTTTTCCACCCTGAAGGTAGAGATGGTTGAGAGATCAATAAGGGAATGGGTACGACTATCTTAATGACCCCCCCCCCCATTCTGATTGACCAGACAGTTTAAAGTAGGGGGGCAAAGGCACAACACATGCACAAAGATCTCCCAAAGATTTCCACAGAAATAGCTTTGTCAAGGCTCAGGAGATTATTGAGGGGTCGGACAATTTTGGAAATTTTCATCTTCAGTGGTCGCCCAACAATGTGCATGCTGTGAAAAAGGACCTTTGCTTGGTTAAAACCAGGTGGGAACTATTTTTTTTGCCCAGGTTGTGTATTGTCCCACTGATTCTCGAACAGATGATACAACTTTAATGCCATTTTCAGCCTGTGTTAAACTTAGTGTTCAACTCATCTCATCCAACTCAACAAATTAGAAGGGAACTAATTTAAGTATAGCTAAAATCCAGTTTATTCATAGCACATACTCATTACAAAATAGTCCTGTCTTTTTGTATTAGAGGTTAACTAAGAGTTGAAACACAGCCAGGAAATTGAACAAATGTAGCTGTGTATATGCAAGTATTTTTCCCCACAGCGTTAGTTCCCAAAGAGAAGAAAAAAAAAAAAAAAAAACCTCTCGATTATTATCACAACGTTGCTCCTTTCAAACCCCAATTAAATGTTTTATGAGAGGAGCTGAAGTTATGGACTAAAAACTGAGAACATATGGCAGCATGTGGAGCTGTTCTGTCTTTGACCTCAGAAATTGGCACCAGCAATTCACATTAATATGTCAAATTAAACCAGCAGTACTGTTGACAGAGGTGCTGACAGACTTGTTGCATTGTGGTGCAATATGATGTGCTGTCTTACCAATGGATAGATGATGCTCCAATAATATTACTCTCCCCCAAAGCGGTTTCTCTTTCAACTGCATTAGCACTTTTAAACAATGTCCTTTTGGTTTTTTCGCTTTTGCATGACTGATTCAATAGTCACAACAAAACCTTGGTGTAATTTGGGTGCCTCATTTTCTTTCCTGTGTTTAAGGAGAATTCCCGCAGTTTTGCAAACATAGCCCATCTGTTTGAGGCTAAAGTCAGTTGTCTAAAGGGAGATATGCGAGAGAATTTTATTTGGGCTACACGAAGTTTGACACTTGTACGCTTTTCCATCAAAGTGGGTGATAACGAGCAAATGTTTAACCTTCTCTCAAGCCTTTAACGTCTATTAAAATGCTTTT
>JAPTYR010000005.1:38104592-38114983 GCA_029814505.1 Siphamia roseigaster | reverse complement strand
CTCCTCCCCATGTACGTCATTGCTCCTCCCACCCAATAATCGTCTGGGAGGGTCGTGTACCCAGACTTTCTGTGTACCAAAAGTCTGGCTTGTCAGGCTAAAACTATAGTGAAACACCAAAAGGTAACACCACATCCAGCATGTTCATCTCCACAGGGTTGTAAGTGCCTCCTCACAGACTCTGCTTGTTTGTACAGAACAAAAACCATTGGTGATGAGCTGCTATAGCAGGGGGAGTCCTTAGAAGTGTTTCTTTCACATTAGCTCCCATTGTTTTGTTTTGTTTTTTTCTTGTTGCTGCTTTGATTATATTTTTAAGATAAGGCTACAAGAGGAAACGTGCCTTGAATTAACAGGAACTGGAAACAGTAATCACTCACAGATGCAGTGTCACAGCTTGTTAATGACCAACTTCAAGGCGTTTGCTGAGTAGTTATGAAGAAGAGTCCCATTGTTTAAAAGGTCTCTTTTTCAGAGTTTGAACCTGGCTGGCTTCTCTTCAGTCCTCACTTCTTTTGTCCTGGTCTTTCCTCTCGCCTCCCACAGACTTTTCTCCTGCTCATGTTCTCCATCCTGAAATCATCACCAGAAAAACACCTGTACACTGAGTCACACTGCAGAACCTCTGTGTATTCTTGTTGTGAGTGGGTTAGTAAAAGTTATCCAACTCTGGTTTGGACCATGTCGCTGCGGTCAAAAATGAATACACTATTAACTATAAAAAGCCTGATCTTCTTGATCAAGGTATGTTTGTCCATACATTTATGTTTCTTTACATGTTCAATGCAATGACTGGCATTTTCTAAAGTGAAGTGTGCAACATTAACTATCTGGCTAACATCAACAAATGTGCATTTTCCAGCATAACACATACTCCAACCATAGACTTGATACACATTTGGACATCTCCTCTATGGTTAAACCAAAGCGCCTTATCTCCCCTTGGTAGCTGGCTGTAGTACATGTCATAAACCTCACCCCCCTCTCCACATTTCTGCCTGAATCATGTTCAAATTATTACTATTTTGAAGGCTTTGTTTTTTCATAAATCAATTAATGTTCTTTAAATAGATGATTTACAGCCGTATTGGCTGTCCATTGGCTACAGACTCTCAAAATTGTGTTACACCAGCAACATAGCAACTGCTATGATCTGGAAATTTTGCTTCATTTTTACACAATGACAGAAAATGGCACATGGGTCCCCATTATATACATTATATACAGTCTACCGTACAACTCCAACATAAACTTCATGGAAACACATAAGCATCTTCAATTGAACTTTTAAAGAAATATACAGTTCTGTTGTCATTTGTTAGTTTCAAAGCACAATTTAGATTCATATTTGATATAGCTTATGTAAAATAGTTGAGCCCTATCCCCGAATCTGTCAACTATACATAACTGTTATAGCTACACCTAATAAATATGCCTTATACATCCAGTAGAGAAACTTAAGTAAATCATCTACAGATGCACATGCACAGGATACGTTTGCATATCTTTGTTTATGTTCTTTGTAAATCTTCTGTTTCAACCCTTAATAAGGCAAACCAGTCATCCTGTTGTTGCTGTGTCCTCCTGAAGCCATATAAGTTGTGTCTCCTCTACAGCAGTGCAGAATCTGACCTTGTTTCCTGATGAGATGCTGCTCTGTCTCTCTACTCCTTATCACAAATGAGACATTGATGGATTGCTGTGAATGGCTGCTCTGCTGTTTAGGGCATGAGGTTAAGACGACAGTTACTTTATACAAATGGCTTTTGTTTTTTCGAGAAACAGTGATGTAATACTGTTTGCAGATCATAAACAAGGTCTGCAGTGGTCATAGAAGGGACATTTTTATCTATAAATAAATACACAAAGAGAAACTGATGTTTTTTTGTATCATTAAAAAAATATGCATATATACATAGATTTAATTTAGTTGTCTTTATTTATGTTTACATGTGAACTGCTGCTTTGGAAGATTAAGACAAACCCTGTGAGAAATGTGCAAATATCCATCAGCTAATGCACATTATGCAGCCTTTTGCCCACAGGTTATGAGGGATTAGGAATGATTTCGCACTCAATTGAGGCGGCAAAGGATTCAGAGTACAAAGCCCTTCAGACTTAGACTATTTTGGGCTGCTTCTAATAGTTCTTGTCAGCCGTAATTTTTAAGTACTTTAACCAATTCATTGTATAATTAGGTTAACAAAATTAGCTCATTGCAAAGTCAGTCAGCAGGCGGTAATGCAATAAAGTTATTAACATTCCAGATTTATAGAGCCATTAATATAGAGACGATCTGTCTTTATCACATTTGTCTCCACTGGTGAAAATGGCATAAATTAATAAAAGAATAAAGGGTTTAGTGTGACATGTTCTGTATACTTTCTAGATTTTTGTTGTTCTTTATGTCAAGCAAAATGTAAAACCTTCATTATCTGTCAATCCACCTGTCAAACCTCAGAACATGAAGGTTTAGGTTAAAAGTTTACAAGAAGATTAAGAGATTGTGTGTCATATTTTTAAAATGTGGGATGTCTTGCAAACTGGTGAAGTTCAGATGCTTCAGAATTAGAAATTTGCAAATATGTGACCCATCTAATTTGTGAATCTGTCAATTACAGTGCCTCTATGACATTTTCATTTGCTGTGTGTTATGTCAGAGAATTGGGAACAGATTGCAGAAATTATAGTTGTAATGTATGAATGAGAGCTTAAAAAACTAGTGTCTATTAGTCTGAGGAAGAAAACCTGGAAAAAACAAGCTATAACGACCAGGGGCGGAATTATAGGGGTGGCTACGGGGGCATTTGACTCCCCTGGAATCTGATTGGCTACCCCAGGTGCCTCCCCAGATGATTGACGGCACCGCACGAGAAAACTAAAAATTACATTCAAAATTGCATTTTCTGTCTGCGTAATACATGGCTACTTAAATGGCTAACATTTATTTAAGAAGGATCACTATACATTAATTAACATGCAAATGCACCAGAAATAATCACTGATTAGTTTTCTTACATCTGTATTCCCTGCAAGTTCAATGTTGAAAGAAAGAAATGTCTGTGTACGTACACACACACACACACACACACACATACATACACACACACACATATATATGAACACACGACAAGAACAACATGCGCAACACCATGTAACAATAATAATCATCATAATCATAATAAATAAATAAATAATGATAATAATAATAATTCATAATTTAAACAAATGAGATATACAATCATACAGTACACAATCACTAACAGGGAGTTGATGCTTTCTGGTACCACATTAGTCCTTTTGTATATATTTGTGTCTGTAGAAACCATTGACCCCCTGAAATAGACTCGGCCAGGCCCTTGCTACCCCAAGGATAAAAGTCTAGTTCCACCACTGATAAAGACATCCCCTTTATGAGGGTCAAATCAAAATTTAAAAGTTGAACAAGTGAATGAACAGAGTGAAATTCATCACTACATGACTGCCATTGCATTAAAATGAATGACATAATATTTGGAAACTAATTAAAGAGGGGAAAATGTGTGGGAAAAAATACCCTACAACAACATCCCATTTCAGAGCCATAGTGACCCTTTTGCATGCACTCATCTGCTTTTTTGACAACAGGGTGGAAGATGACTCATGTGACCAAACATCATCTTTCCATTTTTCCTAACTTTGCTCTAAACACCATCGGACTCACAAAAGTCAAATCATTTTCATAAGGAATTTATGCACTGCACCAAAGTATAAAGTTTCTCAGCTCTATTTCATTGGCTGAAAATTATATGATTCCATGTTTGAGCAAAGTTCAGTTTCCACATATTTATGGTTGTTTGGCTTCATTTTAAACTAACCTTTAAGTTTAAAATAAGCCCATTCTTCATGGTTATACTTAATGTTTACCATAAAGTGTACTCTGACCAACTTGATGATTCAGTGTGCATAGTTTGTGGTTAGTGAATTTTAGCTGTTGCTCAATTTTTTGGCTGGTGTAATGAATAGCACCACTGTCGTAAAGTTCCGCAGTTGGCGTATATTTCTTGGATGGATCACTTATGTATAAGGTTTTAAGCAGACTTCTATCTAAAACATTTATTGGTCAAAAATGTTTAATAACTTTTTAACCACTAATCTTATCAGTACGTTATTAGGATTCTCAACTTTTCATCGTCATCACATATGACTCATGTAAACATTCAGAGGCTTTGCAGTAAACATGGTAACACCCATCTTCTGCAACATCAATTCACCAATAAAAGCCATGTATTTTGCTAAATATTAGGTGCTATTCATCTGAAACATTTAGAATAAAGCAATTTTATAGTTAATTTTTAATATTACTATCTCAGTAAATGTTTAAAATGCATATTTTACACACTTTTCATTCACATTTTAGGTATATGATGCAAATATAAAAATAATGGTATTTATTAATAATAATGAATACACAAGTTGCAACACAAAAATGCACAGATGAGTGCTCCTCAGGTACCGTGGGTCCGGAGGTCTTCACAGAGTCTGAGTATACAACAGAGAAATCAAACACACACTCCAACCCAGCTTCAACTGTCTGAAAACTGAGTGAAAACAGCCAGAGGCATGTCAATAAAACAGTCTGTCATACACAGGAAGCAGTCCCAACAGGCGACAGAATATAGGGATAATCAAAGCTTGGGGTGCCGTAAAAAACAGGCGAAGATCGACAATATGGAATTGGGAGAACAAGCAGATATCTAAAGGTCCAAACAGGTCAGGTCAGGATTGGACAGAAACAGACTAGGAAGGACACTGGTAAGTAACACGGAGAACATAAAAACTAGCAATGGACAAGTAGACAGACAGGGTTTAAATACGCATGAGGTAATGTGGGTAACGAGACACAGGTATGACACATAGGTGGGGAATCAGAGAATAGGAAGTAAAGACAACAGACATGACACAGAAGGGAAACTAACAAAATAAGACAGGAAGTTACAGACAAAAACACAAAATCCAGACTAATGTCTGGAGGTCATTGTGACATGTCATAACACTTAAAAAATGACTTAATCAACACTTTTGCTGTTTGCTTTACAATTAATCTTAGAAACTCAAGACTCAAACTACCAATGACCAAAACCATTCTGATATAACTGTTAAATAACTGCGGATCCATTAATCCTTTCAATACATGTAAATAATTGGTATAAAATATAGTTTGTCATCTTTTCCTGGTCATCAGATATGACCCATTTCAATGTTGAAAGGCTCCATAGTGAGTGTGGAAACACCATCATCATCTACATCACCAGTAAAACCCATTGAGTTGGATTAATGACAGTGGATGAATACATCTTGTTTTTGTGTTCAGTTAATGATATGCTTGACTGAAAAAGTAACTTTTTATTCAGCTTTCTCTGTTTCTTATATAATAACCCTCAACTTTAATTTGAGCTTTTATGAACGTCTACATGGTTAGTAAATTAAATATAGAAAAATACCTTATTACTGAAAAATGCAAAATAAAAAGGATAATATTACAATAAATGGTAATAAATCACTTTAGAAAGGTTCAACATCACACTGGGTCTTTATTGCAGTTTCATGGGTTTATTTATTGCTTTTAGTGTACAATCTTTTATTTGTTTTATTGTTTTTACAATAATATGTGGAGCACTTTGGAAATGTTTAAATGTATTATATAAGTAAAGTTGATTGGATTGGATTTATGGGTTAAAGTTTGTAACATTTAGCACATTTTATCTTTGTGGCCGATATGTTCTTAAAAATTCTAGACCAATGAAATTAATGAATATTTTATATTAACAATCAATAATAAGTGAAAGGAGTATATACCCTAAAATTGATGTATGTTATTTTTCAGAGCTTACTTTTAAAAGCAATTTTTTTGTGGCTAATATTACAATTGAAAGGATTCTTCTGCTTTCTATTATTATTATTATTATTATTATTATTATTATTATTATTATTATGTAATTATTATTGTTGCTATTATTATTGTTATTATTGTTGTTATTGTTATTGTTGTTGTTATTATTATTATTATTATTATGATTATGCGGGTGGGGGCGGGGCGTGGTGGGCTGAAGTGACTCCGCCTTACACGTTGCCCCGCCCCTCTGGCCACCCAGCGGACGGCGGCTGCTCCACTTTGAAGTCTGCCTGTTGTGATCAGTGAGCCGCAGAGGTCCGGAGCAGGCGCACACAGGGATTTTCTCAGTCTACTTGGAAACTATAAAGTGCTCTCCGTCGTCTTTTTCCGTCTCTTTTGTTTCAGCAGACTACAGCCGAGTGACACAGTAACTACTACCGCCGTGGAACCATTGTGAGTCGTGTTTGTGTGAGATTAAAAACTGGAGCCGGAGCCGTTGGAAAAGAAGATGCTTCAAACCAAATAACGCACCGGACTGAGAGCTCTGGCTTCTCTGTCCCTTCGGGACATTTAGGGACGTCGAGCTGTGTTTGTTACCGGTACGTATTCATGGATTACAATAGGATTTGAAGTCGAAATGCGTCAGCTTTAAACACTGTCCGGACTAAAATAAAGCACATCCCAAAGCGCGGCGCCCACTCTCCAATGAAAGATTTTCCTTCTGTGACAGCTACGGATCCATTAAGTGAGCGGAAGGAGAAAACTGAGAGCAGTGACAGTAAAAACTCTCGCCCCCCTGCTGTAGTCTCTCCGTTGAACCCTCTGGACCCCATTCGACAGGCTAAGAGACTTCCTATCCGAGTTATCAAGATGTTGACTGCGCACACTGGACACTTGCTACACCCGGAGTATTTACAGCCTTTGACGTCCGCACCCGTGAGCATTGAGGTAGGTACAGTTTAACACTGGGCCAGACTTTTCATAGACTTTCAAACACCGCTGCCTTTTCGCACAGTATCCTCTTTGTTGTGCGTTTCATCCCAGCATACTGTTTTATAATGACACAGTAGTGTAGTGAAAATGTTCAAATGGCTTTGAAGGCGCTTTACTTCCACGCGCTGTGAAATAAAGCGTGTAAATGCCTTTGTTGTGCAGAAGTAACCTTTTTAACTTCAACCACTAGTCATTAAAAGAATAATGTTTAACAAAGTATGTACATGGTAATATATTTTAATAGCCTTATGAGATGAGCATGGTAAGTAAATATGGTTGGAATTTTAACAGTTTATAATTATGGGTAATTACAGTTCATAACATGTTTCATACCGTAGCTAAAATATCCTGTGTGTAATTTAAAATTCACTGAGCTGATCAGAATGTATTTTTATTGTAGCTGGATGCCAAGAAGAGTCCATTAGCCCTGTTGGCACAGACCTGTTCTCAGATTGGTAAATCAGACCCTCCATCCTCCAAGCTGGGCTCCTCCTGCAGCCAGGGGGACAAGGAGCCCAGCAGCCGATCATCCGTTTCCAGCCTGAAGCTCGGAGAGCATCGCCCCTCTCTGGACGACAAATCTAGCTTCAAGCCCTATAACAAAGGCACTGGAGAGTGTCGCAGAGACAACAGTAGCAGCTCAAATGGCAGCTCAGACAAAGTCGGGTTCAGGGTGCCCACCAGCGGCGTTACCACTAATGGTAATTCAACTAATGGCCAGCCGTCATATCCGCCCCATGCTCACTCACCCAACTCTAGAGTCAGCAGCGACACCCCTCCAGGACACACACAGCAGCAGCAGCAGCCGTCTCACAAACAAAGCCAGTCACCTGGTGGACAGCCCACGTCACACCCCCACAGTCAGAACGGAGAGATGGTACATGAGCAGGGCAGCCCTAGCAGCACGAACAACAGCAGCACTAGTCATCTCAAAAAAGATACTGAGGTAAACAAGGCCAGCTCGGAAAGCCCGCACCTTGCAAACTCCAGCCATGTTCGAGCAAGCACAAACTGCAGTAATGGCAGCTCTGAGAGCCCTTCCAACCATGAGGGAGGTAAATCTGAGCCTGCTCAGCCAAACCTGGGCCCTGGACATATTACACCCATCTCTCCCTACAAAACAAGCCAGCCTCTCTTTCCCCTGCCTTCTTCCAACATGGGCTATCATGGATCTGTAGTAGGGGCCTACGCAGGCTACCCATCCCAGTTTGTTCCAGGGCTGGACCCTACCAAGTCCAGCCTCAGCGTGGGAAGCATGGCGGTTCCTGGAAAGCATCCGAGCTCCAGCCCACTTACAGGGGCCTCCCCTCCATCCTTCATGCAGGGTTTATGCAGGGACCCCTACTGTTTAAGCTATCCAAGTGTGTCCCACCTTGGTGGAAGCAACTGCAACTCCTGTATCCATGACCCTTCCTCCACCCTCAAATCAAGCTTCCCATTGGTGTATCCCTCCCACCCACTCCACTCCCTTCACCCTAGCTCTTTGTCATCCAGTGTGACTTCCTCCCTCTCACACCCACTTTATACATATGGCTTCATGCTGCCCAATGACCCCCTGCCTCATGCATGTAACTGGGTTTCAGCCGGAGGGCCGTGTGATAAGCGGTTTGCCACCTCAGATGAGCTGCTGGCTCACCTCCGCACACACACAGCCCTGCCTGTGGGAATGGACAGTAAACTGCTCTCGGTTTCCTCCTCTGGACCTGCCTCCTGTCACCTTCACCTCCCCCACCAGAGCAGCCCCGGCTCTATGCCCAGCTCTCTCTCTCTCAGGGCTCCCCCTAGCCTGGGTCTGGCTCGTTACCATCCTTACAGTAAGGTCCATCTGCCTCCTGGTCCCTCTTCTATTTCTCTGCACTCTCTCCCCACCACTGGTCCGTACTACCCCCATTATGCTCTCTACAGTCAAAGACTTGGATCTGCCTCAGCTCTAGGCTACCAGTGATGACACCATCCACTTATTTTTTAAGTTAATACTTAAAAACAGCAAGTTGCTGCTTTCTCCGAGTCAAGACTGCATTCTAGTGGAGCTAGGATGAGAGCTGGAGTCCTGGATTTTGACTTGAAAGCTCCTTCACACTTCCTTTATACATTAAATAACATATGGAGTTTCTATTCGGGCTGAGGTCCACTCTTAAAGATCAGAGAACACATGGCTCTTGCATGTCAGTGCATTGCTCGGATAGTTTTGCAACAGACATGACTTCCCCTTGGTGACTTCTGACACCCCACAGGCTTGACAAATTGATGGTTGGATGGAGTGTAATAGTTCTTGGATGTTCAGGGTTTCAGGCTGCAAGTGGTGATTTAGTGCAGAAAAAAGTAGTGTGGCAGGGATGGCAATAAGCTTTGGCCCTGTGTGCTGAAGTAAGTCTGTCCACAGCCGCTTTTCCCCTGCGAGACATGCATGTAAGCTTGACACAGCATACACACTTACTGTTTATTCAGCGCCATGCTTTGTGATGATTTATGTTTTGTTTATTCCTACTGAGAAGTTGTATTTATTTTATACTGGGAATCTGACTTTCATGTTTACCCCATAAATCTGCTTTCATTTTACAGATCTGTGGAAAGACAGATGACAGGTGTTGATTATGTTGTGTCTTAATGCTTTTTGAATGAATGTTAAAATCACATCTCTCTCTCTGAACTCCAGAGTTTTGACTTTTTATTGTCACAGCAAATCAATAAAACTGAGATGTGATATTTTTTTGTAAAATTGGAACACCATGTGGTGCTATCCAGTGAAATGGGAGGTCATATTTTGTTAAATAAATCACATTGAAGATTTATTTCCTGTTGTCCTCATTTTGTTCGATTTTGTTTTAAGTATTTTTTCTGATTATTATTAGCTCAGTGACATGAAAGCCAGATAGAGGTTTCCTTTAATTTCATGTTCATTTGCACATTTATATATTGTAGTCTGGTTTATTTAGAAGTCACTTTACAAAAGCTCTCTAAAAACAGGATCATTTTTCAAAATCAGGCTAATATTTTTTGACCGTTTGCACTCTTTTACAGGTCTCTAAAGCGGTAACATGAAAGGTCATTGTTGGTTGTCAGTAGTCTATGCATGTCATCCTGAGTGGTTTTATACCACTTTATATTTTCGCTACTATACAATCATAGGATTGATGAGTATGGGTGTGCTTTACTCCTACTAATTTTTCATTTTGTTGACAGCGACTTGTGAGGAGACCACAGGCCTCCAGCTCACATTCTTCCATACCTCCATTCTGCTGCAAATGCATTCTTAAGTTAAAGGAAAATTCCGGCAGTTTTACAAACATATCCCATCTGTTTGAGGTCAAAGAAAGTTGGCCAAAGGGAAAATCGCGAGAAAATTTCCTTTGGGCTCCACTAAGTTTGGCTCTTGCATGCATTTCTATCAAACCGGGTGATAACGAGCAAGCATTTAACCTTCTCTCAAGCTCTTAACGTCTATCAAAATACTTTTGAGCGGATTGCCCGTGGTGTGTGGGCCCATAGCATATAACCCAGTGCATAATGATAGCATTAGCTA
>JAPTYR010000005.1:37950335-37961013 GCA_029814505.1 Siphamia roseigaster | reverse complement strand
TTTTCTAAATCAGTTTCTTTTTGACAACTGTTTATCTCCATACATCAGTTCCATCAACAAAACTCAGTAAAAACAGTTGATTTTTTTTTCTTAATATTTAAACTAAACCATCCATTCAGAATGTGTCAGCGCTGACGCATCAGGGGTTAAAGGGTTAAACTGACCAGCTTCAGGTTTTACAACAGATAAGTAAATCCAATCTAGATTTACATTATATTTTAATAAATCTACTTTTTGTGACACTTTTGTTTCGTGGTGTCTGGTGATGTTTCTAATGTCAAATATGTGCCGTAGTTTATGAAGGTTGGAAACACTGTTCTTTTAGGTTCGGTTCAGTTAACTCATTTATTTTATGACCTATTGAATAAGAATGTGGAAGTTGCTTCATATTTTCCTTTTTTTTCAGTGTACCTTGACTGTCCTACTTTTCCAAAAGGTAACGTCTGACGAAGTGATAAAAGGTAAATAAACAACAAATGGAAGCGTCTGTTTTTCAGAGGAAAATCAGCGTGCACACTTCCCTCCATGTTTTTCCCTCTTGTGTTCTCCCTGCAGTCATGAATATTCAGAAAGAAGATATTTATGGTGCTAATGAATATTCTGCACAAACGAGGGGAACAGAGGGAGTTGGATCGCCAGTAGGTTCTTCTGTCAAGGTAACGACACGAGGAGAAGGCGAAGAAAAAAGAAAAAGACAAAGACTGACTGAGCTGCACTAAGACTCAGCTGATGACGTTATTACTGCGATGGAAAAAAAACAAAAAAAACATCTGCTGGGACAGGACGTTCACACCAAGGCTTATACTGCACCCTTTATATTTAGGTTTTTATTTTTGTTTTATTTTTAGTTGGTTCAGATTCTTTTTATATTCTCTGAATTTGTCTTTTAGGTCCCCCATAAGAGTTTGTATATTTGTACTGTATATTCCCAAATTGCAATAAAATAAATAAAATAAAATAAAATGGGGGGGGGGGGGTATTAAAAAATAGAAAAAATTATAATTAAACAATTTTGTTGGTTTAAAATTAGATATTAAAAAACAGGGGAACTTGAGCAAATCCTGCCTTTTTTAAAATAAAGACTGTAATTCCTCTCCTCTTCTTCTTTTCTTTTATTTAATTATTTATTTATTTATTGTGTTTGTGTGACCCGATTTGATTTGATTTGATTTTATATAAACTGTGTTTTGGTATTATGTTTATTGTGTTGTTTCTCTTGTTTTGTTAGTGTTTGTTCCTAAAAATAACATTAACATCAATAAAAATATGAAACACACACACAAAATAATAATAAATCTTTGTTAGTTTAGTTGAACTCTGGGGTATTCCTCCCAGAAAAGATTTGACTAAGCACTAAGTCTAAAAAAAGGACACTTATAGAATAATATTAAAAAAAAAAAAAAAAAAAAAAAAAGACCTCCAGAAATATTCCAAACCGCAAACATGTGTTGCCTTTTATATTTATGAAAAAAAAAACAAAAAAAAAAAACAAACATTAATAACAATAATGTTCTACAAGATCGTTTTAGAGGGAAAGTGAAGGTTGAAAAATATACTAAACATACCAAAAAAAGGACAACAAAGAAAAACAGAAAACTGGGCTACTCTGTACTGCTTTAGTGTTTAAGAAGGATACAATTTCAGATCATTTTTACTTATCTAAGCTTTAATAAAGCAGTTTAGACAAACCATTCCATACAAGACTTGCCTTTGGTAACAAGCCTAATGTGAGACACTTTTCTTCGCTGCTGTACATTTCACAGAAACCTTAAATCTGCAGTGGCTGCTCAGTGGCTCACTCTTTGACAGTGAGGCTAGCAGTAGCTGAGCTAAGGCACCAGGCTATTTTTAACCCACAAATCTGCACTGCCTTTGTTCAGTCCTCCCGCATTAACACCCTTCCTGCTGCAATGAGCCTTGCAGGACTCATTGAGCTCATTCACATGGTAAGCACTGCTGATTTAAGAGACCACACTTCAGTGAGAGACAACACTTCAATCTGCACTTCAATCTGCACAAAATCCTGCTTGCAGTTCAACCACAGCACATCCTTTCACACCACATCTCACTTCCGACCTGATCACATTTAAACAGAAATGTCTAATTCTTCCAAGAAATCAGCCTTGTGAATATTTTAAAACGGTTGCTTGGAAACAGCTCCACTTCCACATTTCTAAACAGAAATCTCTTCAATATGTGATTGACAGTAAATGTGCATCTTAGGAGGCTGAACAACCTGGTTTTTATTGAACTATGCAAATTCACATTTGAAAAGCCATTAAAAGCAGCCTGCTCAGTAACGCGTTACATCACTTACCATAGCCAATCACACTGGGGGTCTGTCACCAACCATTCCTGCATCTTTCATTTCCTGAGAACGATGAGGTCATCCTGCAAGCCCATTCCATTTTACTTCCCTGCTTCAATTCTTTATAAAACTGATGCTATGAAGTGGCTACAGACAGTAACCAGACAAGTAAAATAACCCATAGTTCTCTGCAGCGGCCAGTGATACGTCCTTGCATACATCCACCTTAACAGGAAACGCGCAGCATCTTTCCACTAGCGGAGGGAGGGAGAAAAAAAAAGGAGCTGCAGCCTGTTCCATGCTTTTCCTCTGTCATCCCCTCTCTCTCCCTTCGTCGCTCTCTCTCCCTCTCTCTAGCTCAGCCACTCACTCTCCTGCAGGTTGCTCAGCCCCTCCTCACTGCGTGTGTCGTGCGGCGGTTTAGTCCTTCCCACTGCTGGCACTGAAGACAAAGCCAGCTCTGCTGCAGCAGCACGTACGCAGCTAAATTATAATGCCTGGCCCGGTCAGCGGCACCCAGAGCACCAAAATACGTCTGTAATCCCACAGTGTGACACTTGGTGTGACAGGGATAGCGGTCTTGATTTCCTAAGGCTTATTAAAATAGATCTGGTTCTTGGTAATGTAATGACTCAAGTGGAACAGTGTCCTTCTAGGTTTGTTGGGACTCTATGTGCCCACAGAAGAAATGAAGAGTTCTGTCATATCATATCAATGTACCAAAAAAAAAAAAAAAACCACAACATAAACCTACAGCCATATCTCAATCAGTGGCATTAATTAAACTTAAATGTATGTTTGTCCACTGTAGCAATAGATTGTGTCAGGAAAGTTTAAAGGTCTCTACATACTAAATCTAAACGGGACCTTTAAGATTTATCAGAGTGCCTCAGAGAAATGGACAGTTATATATAAAGTCTGCAAGAACAGCTCATTACTATAAATCAACAGCAGCTGCCAAAGGCAAACTGTTCCCTGACAGCTATGACTGGAGGCTTAAAGAACAAAAACCTCTTATTCTGATTCTACACTTTCCTTAAGGAGTGGTATTTGGGTCTTACTCTGCCCATGCTCCTTTCATTATAGTTATCGCAGAGGCAGTAAGAACACTGCACTTTTGTATCACAATTAAAAAATACATTTTCAAAACATCAACAACAAACTTACGTTGCAAGTTGTGCATGTTTTACTGCGTCAAGAGTCTTCCCTTTGTTGCTTCTCTTTTATTCCAAATAGTTAAATTAAATCCAAAAGGTCCAAGTTGTCCAGTAAAGCTCCATTTCACAGTTTAGGCAACTAAGAAGATGAATGAGGTTTTTTATTCTTAAAAGGTTAAAGCTTTATGTGGTTGGTAATGAAATCCAGGTAATCCGTTCGACGTGAGGCAGGTGCAACATGCAACCGGTCTAGCTGACTGCCTGCTCAGTTCCTCTTGTGAGTGCAGTTAAAGGCTCAATGTCCTTCTACCTCTTTCTCTTCCTGAGCTCTGCTGAACTGAGGCCTGCTCGCGCACAGGCTGATAGTTAATGATTAGCAGTAGCTGCTTTAGTGTCAGTGCTGCCTGTTCTGAAAGCAGCCACTCGTGCCAGCTCTGTGTGTGAGTGAGTGTGTTTCTCTTCGTCTCTTTGGTCACTCCCTCTTTCTCTGTTTGTAAAGGAGGAGTCAGGGGGTGTTCAGTCTTATGATTAACTTGCAAAGTTTCAAATATTTGCTGAGCTGGGCACTTTGAGGCAGGGAGGACATGCAGAGATCCAGGCCAAGGGAGGACCGAGAGGGGGGAGGAGAGCGGCCTTAGAAACTGGAGGCAGCCCTCGGTTAACAAGAAGCGCTCTGTGGAGCAGGCCGACTTTCCAGCCAACCAAATCTAAGTGGGCCTTTTGTCGCTTACTTAAAATAGGCACGCAGTAACTGGGAGTAGGCACGCAGACGTCGCAGACACCATACACACACACGTACTGAATGTACATGTGTGCTGTGTTTACAAAGCATGCCATCATGTAATTTCTTCTCGTGAGTCTGGTTTCTGTCTTTGTGACTAAAACAATTTAAACAAACATTATCTGACATCAACATGTTTGTCAATGTGTGTGAAAAATAAGCTTAAACCATTTTGGTTTTGATTCTTGCCTGCCTGCCATTCCTTTCTATCCATCCATCCAGCCCACTGCCAAACTGCTCCCGCAGGTGCAAATTACTGACAGCTGAGAGTGGCCCATGCACACAACATTATAAATAGCCATAACAGGTAATAAAATGTTTAAACAACCTCAGCCAGTCCTGGGCCTCTGGGCCAGCCAACGACAGTGCTTTTAACTATAGCACTGTAAAAACATAACGATGCCACGCAAGGCACTGCACTCACACACCACCAGACTGGCAACATCTACTGAGACCACCACCACTGTTACCTGCCGTGAAAACAGACCTTGTACAGTTCAGTTTGACATATGACCTGTTAATCACATCACCAAAGGAACAAAATCTGGTCTGAGAAAAAACAGTGTCATTCAAGTGTTTATCAACAGGTTTCATCTTCCTTCCCACACATGTGCAATGTGAAAATTCAACAGTAACCACCCTGATAATTTGTTTGACGATTAATAATAAAAACTGCTGCTACCATTAAATGCCAAACACAAAAAACTCAACATAATCTCACCCGCAATGTATTTTAAAAAGCAAAGGCAGTATTTATGTCAGAGTAATCATTTACACAAAAAGACATTTGAAACATTAAAGTGGTCAGGCAGACTTCCCCATTTAGCTCAAGCTCCTGCGTAATAAACTTGATTAAGAAATCTGCAACAATCAGAGAAGACCACACACAGGCCCTCAACCATATAGCTATCAACTATTTAATAGTTAACTATAGAATTTATCCTATGCAAACAGGTAGCTGCAAGTCGCAACACCTTTCTTCAAGCTCGTCATAGATCATATCTGGGGGTGTTCAGCTCCCACTCTGCAGGAATTCAGTCTCTGGAGAACACACATCCATGTTCTGAAATGGTGCAAAAAGTCTCTCTATCCAAAATGCATAATGGAAAATAATCATTGTATTTTCTTGAATTACATAAATAATGCCTTACTTTGATGCACTTTGACTAAACAGCACTCAGCATTGCTAAACAGACTATAGCAAATACATTTTAAAACAACAGCAGTCAAGCAGAAATGACAGTGTCAACTACCTGGAGCTGCTTGGCTGTCACTCCATTCACTGGTCACAAGAACCTCAATGATCTTGACATGAACATCCAGGCTTGGTTCACAGCTGTGTGGGTGGAAAAAAGGCACGTTCAATAAACTGTACATTTTATTTAAAACCAGGTGACGGATGCTGCTGCTCTGCTTGTTTGTGCTGGTATCAATCTGATGGCAGTTCAGGCTTAGCTTTTTTTTTTTTATTGCAAAGCACAGCTGGTAAGTAGAAAAGCTTCAACCTACATCCATGTGCAGTTAAAACCCATGAGTGCCTAACTGCATTCTGGCAGCATTTCATGTGTATGTGTGACTGAGGGTGGGTGCATGAATGTGTGTCTGCAAGTGTGCATGTTTGAGAGTCTCTGTGTCACAGTATTGCATGACTGAGCCTGCACACTTGAGACTGTCTGCTGCCTGAGTGTCTGTCTTTGACAAACCAGACTGTGCAGAAGTGAAGCATACTGCTCTGACACCCACCTGCTGGCTTGTTGTCTAAAAAACACAGGGCTGAAGATCTCGCCCAGGGCTCTGGCACTCAGAAGGTTCTTGGAGCTGTTTTGGCACACCTTAGAAAAATGCCTAAGCAGACACTGGAGAGTCAGCCAGTACTGAGGAGGCAAGCTCTGGGTGCTGGTAAGGCGACGTAGCAGCTGGCCACATTCCTCAGGATTCACCACCTCTGTTGAAACAGACGAGAATGACTGAGAGGTCAGAGAGACACGAAAATCTGACCCCACATTAAACCCTTCTTCAACTGAAGAGGAACATTAAATGTAAGGTTCTTTTAAACAATGAAGAGATGGAAAAAGGCATCATGTGCAGATAGGTCTGAAAACCACAGTGAGACTGTGTGGTTAACAATGAGCGTAAGGTACACTGGCAGGTGATTGGCTGCTCAGAGATGCTAGAGATACACTTTCAGGCTTGTTTTAGTTCCTATTAACCACAGATATCCTGTTTCTGGCCTTGTGACAGCACGAGAATGCAGTCTGACAGAGCAATGAGAGAGAACGTTGCTCTTGCTTGCAACAGACACAATGTTGGGTGAATTTCACATAATACACTGATTATATACCACATTCTTAGCAAATACAGAACAATAAATGATGTTTAAAAAAAAAAAAGCCAAACCAAACAAGAGTTGAGGGGCACTGACAAGGTCTTGTGGTTTCAGTTTCAAAGTACTGAATGTTCAAAGCTCATTGTAGTGGTGTAGGCATACATTACATCAGCATTCCTGCTGTAACACTAACTTTAAAGTACAGAAATTGTCACAGAAAGAAAGGTAAAGACATTTGCTCTCACCTTTGGCAGTGTGGACCATTTGAGCATATATTGCAGTGGGTACTATGGGCTGGGGAAGGTCCTGCAAGTATCTCCGCAGACCATCACACAGGATGGGAAGTTCGATCTGATCCAGGTCAGCTGTGGGAGGATCTGGGAAAACATACATAAACAGTACCCACATAAATAAACAAAGCCATACATACAACACACCCATGTCTTTTTCACACATTCGGTACATTTCAATTCCACTTTTATCCCAGAGTGCAAGAGAGATACTGCAGTTTTCCTTCACACTAATACTGAATGCATCAAGCAAAAAGTATAAAGCTGACAAAGGGGGGATCCAAAAGCTGCTTACCACAATCATAATACTGCCGAATTTCAAGTCCACCTCCAGCAGTAAATGTTCGATATAATGTGGGGTTATCCAGACCTGCAAGTAAGTGTGAAATATAGTTTTTAGTATTTATTTTTTCATAAGACCAGGAGGTATTGGTGTTCAGTTTAACAGGGTTTAAAAAAAAAAAAAGTAGAATCAGTATTAAAAAAGTGATGTGCAAGTCCATATCAAGTTGAGTGATTAAGTTGTCCATGAAGCTCACCTTTTCTCTCAATAGCTTCCAGCAGTCTGGCCATTAAAGGTGGAGCTGTCTCTGGAAGGGAAAACTGCTCCGTCAAGTCCAGCAGACAGAAACCTTGGGGAAAGGGAAGATTTCTGTGATTAAAACAGGGTATATGCTGTGCTGATGCACATTTATGCTGTATGCTTCTTTTGATACATGATAATGACCTGCCAGATACAATTTCAACTTCTTACAACAAGGCTAACAATGGAAATCGAACAACATTCAATTAACATTTCCGCAACAAATTTCATCTGTATACAGGTAAGTGATTGGAGAATGAACTGTACATCTGAAATAAAAAGGGCCATATTGGTAAAAAAAAAAAAAAAAAAAAAAAAATGGAGAAGCTGTTCTTGACTCAAAACCTAAACATGTGTAATTTCTCCTGCATTAATATTTTTCATAATGAAATAACAGAAAGGCTTTGTTTGACTTAATGTTAAATCCAGCCAAACAAGTTCACAATCTTCAAGATCTCTTTCAAAACACTGACTCCAAGCAGATTTCACTTGGTCCATTTTTTCCAAGTATAATGGCATCAACGTGTTTATTATGTACAAAATCTATATATTTTCTATTTCATATTGGCCCATTTTTATATAATAGAGTTTTGACAGAATACAAAGGAGACTTATAAGCTACCTTTTCTGGTAGCCAAATTAGGTGTGTGCCCCTGTGCTAGTCGACAGAAATTGTGATGAAGGTCTATGTGACATTAAACAGCCAGGGCTGCAATTAATTCAAACCAACAAGGCGTCATTGAGTGTGTAAGTTATGAACTACTGAGAACTTCAAAGCCAGCAGGTACAAGACCAAAGCCTTGCCTTCAAGAGTAAAAGATGAGTATTTACAGCAGACTGATTCAAGAACAGAAGGTGCTGAGCACTAAAGTTAGGGCTTGGTGGACCGGGGAACTAAGCAAATAGCCTGTGATATGAGGTAAGCCAGGTCTGAGTTTTTCCTTACATTTTCTTTAGAACTTTGTCCCCAGGTGTGGACATGAAAGGATCAAGGGGCTGGCAGGGATTTTATTTGGATTTGTGAAGGTGTATTTTGAAAAGGCTCTTTTCTGAAAGGCTCAACTGTTTAGCCGCATGTGCACTTTCAAAATGCTCAGAAATTATGAATGGAACCTTTCTGGAACCACTTTTTTTCTAACTTAAAATTATTACTTGGGGGGGCGGGGGGAATCTGGCAGAAACAGGCATTTGCAGGTGTCATTGATCTTAAATGCCAGCCTGAGGAACTAACCTCTTCAACCAAAGAGTGTTCAATCAAGCAAATAATGAACCACTTCATCCAAATCCCGCATCCTCTTTGGCTAACATGTTGCGTGTGAAGAAAGTGGATTGACAAAATCCTTCTAACCACTGAACACACACAACTCCATGTAGGACAACTGCTCATCTGGAAGACATTATTGGAACTGCAGAGAAGGAAGGGGGGGGGGTTTCTCAGAAGTAGTGAACTCTGAGATGGAACACCAAAGTTTCCCTAAATAGAGATTGAGACATGCAGTGCTGCCATCGCACACCTTTAAGTGTAACCTTTACCCCAGCTGAGATATTCAACACGGCTGCCGTTCTGCATCCAATCTTTTTCTGAGAACTGAATTCATAACCTGGAGTTAAATTTATACACTTGCACCGTCGAACTTATCCAATCAAAAAGTTAACCAACCGTAATTTTTTCATTTACGTGTAGAGGTGCACAATTATGGCAAACATTACTGACACAATATGGCCAAGAGCAATGTCCAAAACGCACTGTAATTTTTTGACCTAGATAAAATGTGCTCCAAAGTCCACAAAGACTTCATATGACACTTGTTCACTATAGACCACGGTGGTGATGGTGGGGCAGGCAGCAAAAATTTTAATTCTTACCAAAACCATAACTGGTACTGCAAATGCAATAAACGGCAAAAATAATCACTAAATAAAAGAAGGTTTTTTTCCCCCCAGCCTTAGGCAATGAGCGACACGGGCCACCAATATTTCTAAGCCAACATTTGGAGCCAGTACTGATTTTTTTTGTTTTTCTGTCAAACGATAAATGTCAGAAAATCTTCTTTTAAAAAACATTTATTTTCCTTGATCATTCCAGTTCTCATGATACTTACAATTAGAAAATAAAAATTATGACAGTTAACCTCGTAAATATTATTACAATAAAATACTTTCAGTGTGGACAGCAGTACCTCCAAGAACATGGAGGTGCATGAACTTCTGTCAGTAAATCATGGCAAGGAAAACAAAAAAAAAAAAAAAAAAAAAAAGAAAAAAACAGCCAACGAAACAGGCCGATGTCAATAGAAGTAAAAAACCTAAATATCGGTCTTTCATTAATACAGACAAAGGATTGACGGCATGTCTTCTATCAGTTAAGCATAGCAACTACAACAAGATGCTTCTTCAAAAAGACCCAGTGCCTTGTGTTTATTTACTCCATGGCTGGCCTATGAGTGACAAGGAGCAGGCTGAGATAGAGTTGCTTCTTAGTACTGTCGACGATGTGAGAGTTTCGGCACCAATGGAATTGTATCAAGTGGCAGACAAAATATGGCAGACATGTTTCCAGCTATCAGTGATGCTTCCCGAGACATCTTGGCATAAGATCAAACAATCGGTATGTTCCTGGTCAAAGACATCCATGGAAATTAAATAAGAAGAATTAACAGCCATAATTTTATTATACCAATGGGCTAATGCTACCAAAAACTCAATGGCTTTGATCACAGTTGCAAATACAGTATTTATAAGTAGCTTCACAATGTTGTTCAAAAATGTTTAGAATTGGCACAACATATGAACTGATTGTGCTCAAGTCTTTTTCACCTGAAATCACTAAGCATGAACATGTCAACAAAGTCAGACATTGCTTAAGTGTAACATGACAAAGAACACAATGTACTGATGTTGCTTTGCCTGGTTAATAACAGTTGATGGTCTATGAACACACAAACACACACCTCTCTTCCTGTACTCAAAATTGGTTTCTGTGGCAACTGGGAAGAAACGACAGGGGCCCCTTGGATGTGTCTCTACAAGCCTGCGTGTTTTGGCAGACCTTCTCATGATATCCCAAAAGGTCTCAGCCACTCACTAGTCAGTCAGACAACCGCACGTTAAGGAAGTTGATGCAGCTGCCACTGGTGCTGCTGTGGTGTGGGGGACAATCTCTGTGACTTAAACAGTATGTCTGAACCGAATGAACCACAGACTGTGGCAGGACAGGCCTGGGGCTCTATGGA
>JAPTYR010000005.1:37875748-37902569 GCA_029814505.1 Siphamia roseigaster | reverse complement strand
TTTCTTTCTTTCTTTCTTTCTTTCTTTCTTTCTTTCATTCTTTCTTTCTTTCTTTCTTTCTTTCTTTCTTTCTTTCTTTCTTTATTGCTTGCTTGCTTTCTTTCTTTCTTTCTTCTAATGCTTCATTTTAGTTCATTTTTTGCAAATTTTTGTTCATGTTCTTTATTATTTTATAAATATTAATTCGTTTTTGTTCATTTTCTTGCTTATTCTGTTTATTGTTTTCTCCATTTTGTTTTTATTTTATTATTTTTCTTCACTTTCATTCCGTTTGTGTCTTACTTTGTTCATCTTTCTTATTTTGTTGGGTTATTATTCATTTTGGTTGATTTTATTGATCACTTTTATTGGCTGTTTTTGTTCATTTTGTTGCTTATTCTTATTTTTGTGGTTGTTTATGCTTATTTTTGTTGCTTTTTGTTTTTGCTCATTTTGTTGCTTATTCTTTTTTCACTGTGGGACTGCTAAAATCTCAGGCGTTTTAAATAAGACGATCATTTTCAGAAACCTAAAACAAATGTATGATAACTTTTGGAAAACTGTAAAAACTCCCAGGTTAATTTTTCGGTTTGTGGTCATAGTTTGTGCTCCTGATGCGCATCAGACTGGGATTTACCAGTTCTGCAAAACAACAACAGTGTGTTGTTAGTCCAAGGCTGGGCTTCCTGACGGCTGATTACAGACCAGTCAGTCCACATGTTAAAGCCTCCATCAGAGGCACGGGTCTGGATCAAAGTCAGCTAAGTGAGTAATTGAACTTTGTGGTTAGAAAGGTTATAGTTTGGGTTGACAAGTTGCCAGAAAAATCTGCGAGCACCCCTCATACTCCTAAACTCCCACAGGTTGACGGTTGTTTGTTCCAGTCAGGGTTGACACACAGTAGGAGGGAAACACTTTTACTAAAGGATGATGATTGAAAAACACTAAATTTATACATATTCCAACTTTAGCTGAGAACATAAAAGCTTTTTTTTTTATCTTGCAAATGAACTATTCCACTGTTTTCCATAGAGCTGGAATGAAAAGTTGTTTTTTCTTTCTATCTTTGAACTTACCATGTGATTTATTTTTGATTCATAAAGTGTAAGGACTCAGTGTGTAATCATTACACCACGTCAAATGTGATTACTGATGTGTATAAAAAGAGGAATGTGTCTGAAAACAAAATTATTTCAACTTCATGGGCAACAGTGGACAAATACCATTAACTAAAACACATTATGAATGTTAGAAGTCTTTTTTTTTTTTCTCATATCATATTATAACAGATTTTTCTTTTTAGGCTTTAGTCACAGTTCGAGCGATTTTTTTTTGCACTCATTGCTACAGCTTGGTTGTATATAAATATAAAATTGATGACTTTTTTCCCCAATATGTGTTGGAAAATGTTCTCTTAAATTAATAATATGGTGCAGCAAGATGTCTTTAAACAGACACAAGTAAAAGAATGAAACCACAGTGAAACTTAGAAATTCCAAATACATGAAATGAAAAGAATATTCGTACATATTTCAATGAGGTTTCTTAATGAACCCACCACATCAACACATACATGCCCTGGACAGACATGTCAGACAGACACATGGACAGAGGGGCAGGCAGGCAGGCAGGCAGGCGTCCACTGCAGCCCAAATTAAAACCCTTTACAATCAGGCAGGGTGAAGGACGGCCCCAAGGCTTCTCAGTTTCCATGTACAGGGGGTCTTAACTGGGGATCAACTTTCATGCATGCACTCCCAAAAGAAGGATGTTTCTTTGTTCCATCAAGACCAATCTATACACAGCTCCTTTGTCTGGCTGGTGGAAATGACTGTATGAAAAAAAAAATGGGATTGCAGGGAAAGATACAACATTACCTTGAAGCAGAGCATTTATACAATGTCCGTCAGTTAGAGGATGTTAAATGCACATGGTTCAAGAGGAAAGAGACTCTCAGTGTGTTGTAAACATCTTCATACATTCATGACACTCAGGGAATGACGGCTGGTATGTTCCCGCCCGTTCACAAGTGGAAATATTTACAATATAGTTGTTTGTTCTTTAACTTTTCCTCAAATGCAAAATGAATTTTAAGTTGAGCGAAAGCAAGAGTCATTGTTTGGTGATTGAAAATGTAGCTGATGTGCGTAGAAATGTGAGGCTGCTGTTGGTTTGTGAGGAATGAATACAATGTCGGACACAAAAGGAGCCCAGCAGAAAGAAAAGTGTCAATCTCCACCTGACTCAGAGCCCATTATAGGGTGAGAGAGGAGACAGATGTACTGTATGTGTGTGTTTGTGCAACCGTGAAGGGGGGTAACACTTCATAATAAGGGTAAAAAAAAACAAAAAAAAAAAACCAAAAAAAACCTCATATTTAAGGATCATGTGCAGAGTAATTTAATGCAACGTATATTCCTGTTTCTCCACAAATGAATCAACAAGTAATTGCAGCTTCATATGATTCTTCACACTTACTTGATCATCAATTAATGCACATTAGTTCACATTTACCCCATCCATGAATCAATATACCTTCATATTAGCCTCATTGCACAGCTATGCATCTAATCAGCCTCCGAGCACAACAGTATGTATTATAGTATTATAGTAAAAAACAAAACAAAAGATGATTTTAGTTTAGAATCACACATGCAAATGCTGCTGAACAGAGAAAAATCCACAAACATGAGAACATACATAATAATCTATACTTTAGCATGTATTTATTTAACATTTATTTGTATATAGGAAACATAGATTGTTGTACAGATGATGATCATTTGCATAAAAAGAATATATCTGAACATAAAACAGACTATGTTAAAATAAAACACGGAATGCATCTGTAGTGAGGTTAGCAAACATCCAGTGCAAAAACATAAATTCAATGATTTCTCAAAGTTTATTGTCAAAACCAAAAGGTTTTTTTTTTTGTTTGTTTTGTTTTGTTTTTACCTTATATTGCTGTTCTGTAGGTCTGTCTGAATTTTTCCTGCTTGATTTGGGATGAGCAATTAATATTTTCACACCATTCCATCCTTAATACTCCATGTCAGTTTGATTTATTTGATTGTGTTGAACTCTCTGTATGTGTGGTGTGATTCAGTAAATGAAATAACTGATCCCCAGTCAAAGTTCTTCACTGGCTTCAGTCAAGGATATCAATAACTAACGTCCCTTAAGTGTAAATAAAACCACATGAAGCCATCATTACCTCATAACACATCAGTCCATTCATTAACATTACCTTGAGACACTCTTAACATGGTCATATATTCATGATGCTCTGAATATCAGCGTATTCACTAAGTGTTGTAAATAGAGACCAAAAAAAAAAAAAAAAAAATCTAATTTCCTTTTTGCCTCTTTACTCTTGAACCTTTACCTTTATCGTACACGAGAGAAATATATGGAGAAGGACACCCCCAAAGGTGTATAAAGCTCATGCATCCATTCAGTGTCATGATTAGCAGCCATTATCAGCAGCCCCAGCTGGTTGCCAATCAGACTGAATTATTCTGCAGTGAATCGACTCGCAGACCGTTGACCAATGACAGTTTCCTTTACGTAGAAACAAACACTAACCCTGCTCAGTCTGATTTCATTTCCTTCCCTTTCTGTCACTGCTTTCATTGATTGGCTCCTGCGCTTTCAGACAGATCCTCTTTTATCAACACCACCTTCTTTTATTTCTATTGCTGTCATCCACCTCTTCCTTGTGTTTTTTTTTTTTTTTTGTCCAAAAATCCAATGAGTTTTTTTTTTTTTTTTTTTGTACTTGTAGATGAGCAGTGATGAAATCTGGGATCCCTGCGGCAACAGGAATTCTGTGTATGTATGTTTATGAGCATTCATGTGTGTGTGTGTGTGTGTGTGTGTGTGCAGGTTGCAGGGCAGGGCAGTGCAAGCAGCAGTCTGATCCATACTAATGTTCATTGATAGGAAAATCAATGGTGCATTGATCCAAGACTTGGCTCTGAGAGAGGAGGGGGAGGTTGGAAGTGTGAAGGCTGGTGAAACAGCAACAGAAAAAAAAGAAGAAGAAGAGGTGCAGAATGAACAGCAGAGGAAGAAAGGAGGGGTTGAAAATAAAAAAATTTAATAAATAATAAAAAAAAAAAGCAGTTGAGACCACTGTAGGCCTCTGTCTGCAGATGACAGGGAGGAGATTGGAGCCACGGTGGCTGTTGTTGAGGGTGGCTAAGTATATGTGTGAACAACCTGTCGTGGCCTAACTATTCTCTTTTCTCTCTCTGTCTTGCAGAACTGCTCTCAAGAGTGGATGAACAAGCCTCAAATGGAACCTGAGAAGAAAAAAAAAAGAGGAGAAAGAGGAGAGGAGAGGAGGAGGGGAGGGAGAAAATCAATTTTCCCAGACAGAGGCAGGCTGGTCTAATGGAGGTCTAAAAGAAGAGGAGGAGGAGAGGACATATTTTCCTCTGATTACCTCCTGTAGCCTCCCTGGCAAACCTTCAAAGCCAGCATCGCTACAATGCTCTTGCTCATCCAACCTTTTCGGAGAAGGTATGGAGTCGAGATGCCGCTTTCACCCGGCAGCAATCAGGCTCTGATGTTGGAAACACAGTGGAGATGACAGATCCAAATATGCAAAAAATGACCAAATGCAATGATCAAGAGCCCTCTTATGGACGGCAATCAGAAACACAGTGACCCGATAGATTTGAATCACCTTGGATACATGTCTTAATGAACAGAAATGTTTATTATTTTCCTGTACACCCTGAAAAACTATGCTTTTTTTTTTTTTTTTTTTGGGGTAGCGAATCTCATCTGTGTTGAAGTTACAGACAGAAAATGATTTAGGCTAAACTGAAAAAGCTTCCATTTGGATAGGATGAATCATTTAAAAGTATAAAAGAAGAACATTTGGGATGAGTGTTTCCACTAAATGAAGGAGGAAAGCTTAAGTCCCTGTCTGACGTTATATGACCAGGTTGTTATGTTCAATTTCCTGTAAAAAGGTTGAACAACAATGAAGTGGGCAGTCGAGTCAACATTCGCTGTTATGCAGAAAATGCAGCTAATAATTTGTTCTTTTTTCCAGCTAAGTACATTTTAAACCTTGCTTGTGGTTCATTTCGTAATAAAAAAAAAAAATGTGGACATGATAGTAGCTTCATATTGAACGATCAAACTAGAAAAACTTACATCAGTGACATTTGTAAAGGAAAATGACTGAATATATGTGTTTGAACTCAAAGATATATTTTTCATGGCTCTGTTTCAAGTCGTTACAGGAGTATTTATCTTTCATCCAAAACTTCATAGCTGTTATTTTTGCTTTGTTTGTAATCTTAGGTATTTGTCAGTGAAGCTGCAAATTCTACTTCACTGGATTAACTGTTGGACAGAAAACATGGCAATGCTTTTGTTGACATTGTTGAGGTTTTTCTTTTTCTTCAGAAAAAAATATCTTTGATGTTTCTGCAGCTGGTTCTTTGTGAATGTTATGGATGATTTTACTCAAGTATGAATATGAATATCTTAACCCTCTCAGAGCCAAATTAAGTTGTAATAATAGGAAGAATCAGATATTTGTTGTAAATCTACAACACCTGCCTTGAGAGGGTTAATGGAATATAAATGTTGGACCAAATACGCAATTTTAAGATGTTTCCTTATACATGTGGCTGTTTTATACGGCAGTTTGTCCAACTTTCTGGCCTTTTAAAGATCAGAAAATAATTAGAGGGAACTATTTGCAGATAGGAAAAATTGTACTCGTGGCCTATTTTTGGGATTTGACTGAAAATTAAAATGTATATCAATCCTGTGCAATATATAAAAGAAGTATACTGTTGATACTTTATTTAAGTAATACTCATTTACTTTGAAGTATACTTGCCTGAGAAAATCTGACTATTATGAAAAGTCTGCAACACTTTTAACCAAATATCATAGTATAAATATATACTTTTTTATTTCACTGGATTATACTGGTTTATGTGAACTATGTTGTTTTATGTTTTACAAACTTGGGATCAGGAACCCATGTGGGCCCACCTGGAATTCAAATGGTGTCACCTGATATTTCTAGTAATGAATAAAAATTTAAAAGAAACAAACAAAAAACGTATGAATAAAAACTATATGAGAGACAGTTACATAAATGAGAAACTGAACTCAGTCTGAAACTGAAGCACTGTGGTACTGTTTATCTGTCAAATGTTCACTGTGGTCGGTTTCAGATGCTGCAGCTCTTTCATAATTCATAGTTTGAGTTATTGTTTGTTCAGTATTAATCATAAGCCTGTAAATACAAGCTGGACTGACTGTACATATATACATACCAAGGAAAATAAAATTCTCAATTTATTCAGTCATCACAAAAAAAAAAAAAAAAAAAAAATAGACAAGCATCAGGTCATTACATGGAGCATGTACTGAGGTTAGCTGGTGTGGGAAAAAATGTGTCTAATGTCTATTTATCTCATATATTCAAAGGAAATAGCAACAATAAAAGTAATAATAAATGTATGTTCACCATAAAGAACAGGACAATAAGAATATTAATTTATATATTTATTTTATTTTCAGTTTTACGCAACATTATAAGTATAAATATCTTTTTTTTAATATACAACATCTATGACATCCATAGAGCTTTCCTTGGGCAAAATACAAAACTCATAACACTTTTATTGCACATATTCTAAAAGACAAACAAACGACGACAAACCATCGTAAGCGAGTTTATCTAATACTAGGGAGGAAAAGGAAACTGAAAAGACAAGCAGACAAAGAAGAACCTGACATTTGTAAAGACATTGGTTACTGCACAAACAAATGTTCTTATTAAACAACCTGGTGGTGAAGAAAGAGTCACACACTACTATAAACATTATCTGTGACACAGAACATAGATTTGGCAAATCAACAATGTACAAAATATACATCCATGACTTTTTGTAAACAAACACTGAATGTGCTATTAGGATTTACATGTCAGTTATCACAGGGGGAAAGTGTGTATGTGTGTGTGTGTGAGTGTGTGTGTGGGGGGCATGTTTAACTGTTAAAAACATATCAGGTGATTCACTTCTGCAGTTGGGACAAGTGGAAAATGAATGTCTTTCTCAGTTCGAGTCAAGCCTCTTTTCCTAACCCTCTGAACTGAAGTTTGGCAAACATTAAGGTGCATTTGTTCTCTCACAATACATTAGCAATACATTTACAATATCTAATGCCAGTAAACCATCAGATTCTGCAACATTAAAATCTTTGTGCTCAATCTCATGTTTCAGTGTCATTCTTGGAAGCCATTTTATATTAAACTACAGTGCATTATGTGTGAAGTTAAATGAAATTCTAACTCTTAAACGCAGAGTATATGTACTAGCCAAGATTGTTTTCCTATAGCCAGCACAAAGGAGCAAATACTGCATTACATATTTAGTGTCCTAGGCTACTTTCTGGTTGTCATGTAGGGTTTTGCAATTTAAAGGCATCTAAAGTATAGACACAGCCTATATAGTACCCAGTGTTTACACATGAACATCAAAATGCGCAGTGAGGGTCAACTTTATTAAGCATTTGTTTTCTAAAAATCTTAATTTGGGTGAAATTCTAAACCGGGTGCTGCTCATCATGAAGAGTCCTTTGAGATCTAAACACTAACACGTGACTAACAACACAGACCAACGCCTAATGTCAAAGTCCCGAAAAAATCCTGACGGCAGCACTCTGTGTACAGGACGGGAACCTTTATAGACCTAATGTGAGTCATCTGATGGATCTGAGATCATTCTGGGCACACATGGACAGAACCCACCGCAGTGCTTATTGGCAAATTAAATGCAGCCTTGTTGGTTCATCTCAATCAAAACAAAACATCTGCTCTACGCTATGTGTCATATTCTACACGGTCATCATTCTTCAAACCAAAGTCAGCAAACAAATACATCCTCAACAGTAAAGACATTCTTGGGAAAAGCTGACAGCCCTCACAGTTTTCTTATATGCTACATTTTTTTTTAAAAGCCCAGTTATCCCCTCATTTCTTTTGTCACTCTTCAAGTTAATTTGAACATGTGAAAACATGTTTAAAGTCACAAAGAGGATGTATTAGACAAGATACATCACTTTAGCTTACTTCAGACCACAGTTATCAAGCAGAACATGATTCTGTAATACTGAGCATACAAACATGACAATGCAAAATCTATACATATAATACAAACAATCATGTAAGCCCATGTATCCCCGTTTACAGTGTTATATTTACACCATATTGCATAAAAATCAAAAATATATGTACAGATGTCAGAGGAATGTGAAATTACACCCCACCTTGCCAAGAACAGCAAGTTTTTATTTCCCATAACTAAGGCCCCTTCACTAATTTATGATTTGTAGAACTGTAATGTGATTCAACATTTTTAAAGATGAAGAGGAGAAGCACAGAACGTAGTGCGTTCCCTTTGTGTACCACTGCACAAACCAACTTGATGAGAATTCACAATTTGATTACACTGAACGAAAAACACGGTGATACAACTGTGTGAGTTGGCGTCGTCAACACAGCTGAGTTGCTAAGCCAAACTGCGGTTTACTGCATTACAAGAATAGCGCCTTCAACATCAGGTCCTCCATGTCTACAAGTTATAGAGTGCAATTCAACATCATTTATGGCACTGACTACAGTACATCCCAACCTTTGTAAGGCTCCTCCCTGTTGACCCTGACATACTGATTGCACAAAGCATTCTCAAATATAACACTCGGACAAACATTCTTCTAAGTAAAAACACACCAAAAAGAATCTGTAAATGATTGCTTACATTCAGACCTAGACAGTTACATGTGTCATCTTATTCCACACACACACACACACACACGCGCGCGCGCACACACACACACAACACGCACACACACACACCGCTAACATCTGATTCTGCATCACAATGTAACAGCTTGCCCGGTCCTCAAAGGAAAAGAGAAGGCATGATGATGTCTGCACAAACCATTTCTAACATTTTATTAAATCTAAATTCTCTCAAGCATTGACTTCAAAACACCCCTCTACTTTTTGCTGCTGGAGCTCCGTGGCGACTCCTTCTGCTGCTTGTTCCTGCCAGTGTCTTTATCTGGGGTGTCTTTTTGTGCAGGAGGAGCAGCTTTGGATGCGTCTCTTTTTGTGTTTTTCTGCACAGATGTGACCTCTTGAGCAGTGTCTTTTTTCTTCCTGTCAGCCTGGTCCTTGCGGCTGGAGGAAACCTGCTTGTCAGCGGTGGTGGAAGTTCTGGTTTCATGTGTTCCAGGGCCTTTGTGACCATCTGACTTCAGTCCTTCAGACCTGGGGGCTTCCTTGGATACCTTGACTCCGGTCTCGATGCGGACGGGGACAGCTGCACTGTTGTGTGAGTGTGTTTCTTTTTTCAGCGCTGGTTTCGGCAGCACTGGAGGCGGATCAGCCTGGACCGGGATATCGGACGGAGACTGAGGCTCCTTCCTGTGAAGCTGAGGTGCAGTAAGAGGTGAAGCAACATCTTTTGGTTTTGAATCTTGACAGTCTTTAAGAAGTAGAGTCTGGATTTTGGGTGAGGGATCTTTGTGTTTGGCATCAGGGCTTTGTTTAATGACAGGGGTTTGAGCTACAGTGGGTTTCAGGGGTAGAGATGAGCTGACTGTTTTGACAGGGGCAGATTTTGCCTTTGAGTCCATGTTATCTTTTATTACAGCGCTTGCTAGAGAACCTTTAGACTGAGTTTCTCTTTGCTTCACATCAGATGGAGGGGGACAATGAATCAGCTGCACTGGTACATCCCGCTTCACATTCGAAACCGGTGATGTTTCTTTGTGTGCAGACTCATGTGTTTTCCCAGAGGCTGAAGTAACGGACAGTGCTTCTTTCAGCTGATCTCTCCGTTGTTTTCCATTCGGGCTGCCTTTGCCCCCCGTGGCAGGAGGTGGTGTACTAGATTTCCCCTCAAGTATTTTTGTCTCCGTTTTCACAGCAGTGGGTAGTGCAGGCTGTGGATCAGGTTTTGTTTTACTTTTCGGACTCAAAACATTTTCATTTGCAATTGTTGAAACTAAAGTTTTCTGCTTTGTCGCTGGGGACACAGTGTTTTCTATTACAATAACAGTTTCTTCTTTTTTAGAAGTGCAATTTTCTGAAGCAGGTGATTTATACTGTGCTTTTTCAGCTGGACGGTTTGTTTGGACCAGCTGCTCTGGATTTTTCACACTGCTTTTATCCATTGTCTTTGGTGATGTGGCAGCCTCACTCTTTTGCAGCAACATATTACTGTTCTCTATTGCACCTACAGACACAGTGTTGTTATTCTTTTTGTTTACACTCAGGATAACTTCTGCAACGTTACTAGATGACGGTGCAATGGTCACTGTTCCCTTTGAAACATCCTCTTTCTTCTCTGTGATTGTGTTTGCATTCACTGCCTGAATTGTGGACTGTGTTTTTATGTCTATGTGAGAGCCTGAGCCACTGGTGTCACCCGTGTCTTTCACAGCTGTGCTCTTCATTTGTGCACTCGGTCTGCTAACAGGCATTTCATTATTGTCCTGACCCTCTGATTTTGAAGTACAGATTTTATTTTCATTTACAGAACCAGATGACGGTGTTGTGACAGAAACCTGGGGTTCTTTATTTACCGAGCAGATGTTCAAAAGTTGTTTGGATAGATGTGGTTGCACTTCCTTTGGCGCTGGTACAGATGGACAGTCTTTCTGTACATTCACCTTAGAAACAGAGGCCATGTTTGACTTCAGTGCAGAAACTGGTGCCTCATGGCTCTGAAGTGGCGTTGTATCCCAACCAGAGTTTATACTCTGTGTCACTGCCACAGGTAATGGTTCACTGACCACCGCAGCTGAAGTCTCCATTTGTGTAGGTGCCAGGACAGTTATTATGTCTACCTCCAGCTTTGCTGAAGTCAAAGAGACGTCTGTCTTGGAGCTGTCAGAGTTTTGTGATGTAGTGTGTGCTGTGACTTCCTGTTGCTCCACTTCATCGTCCTGGTCTTCATTGCTGACTTCCCGTATGGAAGGTGTTTTTCCACATGAGGAGAAGTGGGAGCTGTGTCGTGGGCCTCTGTGTTCATGAACCAGAGATGAAGTGGACTTCATAGCAGCCCTGCTCTCTTGTTTAAGAGTAAAGGTAGAGTTTTCTCCTTTAATGGCAGGGGCCTTTAATGATTCATGATGTCTGTCCTGTGACTTCTCACTACCTGTGCTGCTTTTCCCCTCTGCGACTGTGTTATTTGACTCTTGTTCTTTAGAGACAGCTATACTACTTGGAGAACAAACAGCCTCTGGGCTTGGGGAACAAGCCAGGGGGCTTTTCAGCTTGTCTGTAGTTTTGAGGTGGGGAATGGTTATGTGTCTTTCAATAGGGCTCTGGAGCCAAATTGGAGGGCTCACAGAAACAGATTCACTCATTTTCTCTGCCATCTTGGATAAACAGGTTTCTGTTTTAGAGACTCTTGGCCCTGACAGGAGGCCGATATCCAAAGTTCCCTCCAGAGGCTTGAGAGAGGAAACATGTCTTCCTTCTAGTTTATATTCTGATGATGTTTTCCGAAGTGGAGACTCTGTGGAGGAGATGAGCTGGAGTTTTTCCACAGCACTCTCTCCTCTGCCAGAGAACAGCTTGGGGGCCAGACCTTCAGGGCTGCTGTGAACACTTCCGAGCCCTGCCTTAATGTGATCATGAGACATAGCGGTGTCCAGCTGGAGGCTTTTAGATCTGGTGGAACCGAAGTGGAGGTTCTCGTGGAGGCTGGACGATAACCGACACATGTAGTCATCTCGTTCTTCAAACGATAACCTCTTCCGCGTGAACTCAATGTTGGGAGCTTTGAAGTCCAACCTGTCTGGCTTCATATTGTCTTTACTTGTCCTGTTGTGCTGCCACTCTGGATGATTAGAGCAGAGTGTTGATCTGAAGCCACATTCTCCATCGCTACTGCCACCAGGTTCAGGCATACCTTCAGAAACACGTGTGGTCAGTTTCTTATACAGCACGTCTTTCAAAGTAGTACTAGCAGCTTTGGGTTCCAAAGGACCTGACTCTGGACTACATTGTGGTTTATTTTGGCCCCTGACCAGAAAGCTTTCATCCTTGTCATCACCAATTAATGGGGCAAAGTCTGATTCACGAAGGGCATCTTGCTTCTGCAGTGACTCCCTCCTCTCTGACCAGTCCTGCCTTTTCACAACCACCTTGGACTTGAGCTTTTCCTTGTCCAGGTCCTCCACAGACTCCTGTCGGCTCATTTTACGAGTGACCTGTGGCCTCTTTAAGCAGCCCTGCTCTACAGGACGGACACGGATGATTGACAGTGGCTCACAGGCGGATTCTTCCACACTCTGCAGGATGGTATAATCACGCTCCCCTGGCCTCAGCTCCTCCCCCTGCACCTCCTCTTGGGTCACCTCCAGGCTGTGTTTTCTGGGACACAGGTGCTTCTTATCTCCTGTGTAAGAGGGAGACAACTTCTCCTCAGACTGGACACGTTTTAGGAGGGGAGAACGAGGTGGTTCAGCACTTTTGGGGCGCACAATATGGCGTACGATTGTGGGAGGGGAGTGTATCTTAGCTGGGAAGGCTTGTGTTGTCTTTGAGATGGCAACAGAATGTCCACTGAGGAGGGGGGAGGGTGAGCGCTGAGGAGAGGTCGGCTGGGGTGTAGGTGATGGCGTGCGGGCCAAAGGAGAGAGGGGAATGCTACCGGCAGACTTGCGGCGTCCCTGACGAAGCCTTTGTCCTGGCAATTTGGGACCAAGGCCATGGAGAGTACTGGGACGAATGTGGCCTGAGCCAGCAGGGGAGTTTGGAGCGCTGGAGCTGGGGGAGCTACTCTGGGAAGAGTTCCCACCTTAAAAAAAGAAGGAAAAAAAAAACAAAAGAACAAAACAGAATATTAGTAATCTGAAATATATCACGCGAATAAATTCTAGGCATCATTAAAACAAAAGAGGATAACACCTCCACCTGACGGGCAGAAATCTGGTGCAGGGCGGAAGGTGGCTGTAGGGGAACGAGGAGAGAGACTGTGGGTGGGGGAGCCAGGGAGACTCTCACCAGAGGACAGTGAGTGGTTGAGGGAGGAGAAACTGCGGCTTGTATGCAGAAGAGGAGAGGGCTGCATAGCGAAACGCCGGAAAAGGGAGCGTCGCCTGGAGGGGAGAGGAAGAAAAAGGAAATCAGTCCTTACCCATATGAAATTGTCCATTTGTAATGAAACAATACAAAGTAACAGGTTGCCAAAATACCAGTTTGCCCCCTTGTGAGAAAAACAGAAGCCGAGCAATGCCTGCATAAAAAAATAAAATAAAAAATCCTTCGCAATCCTTCACAGAACTGCAGGTTTTAGTTGGTATCTTTTTACTCAGCGACACCAGCTGTGCATACCTTAGACCTTTTTTCCTTTGCTGACAGATGTATGAAAATTAATTGAACAATCTGCATTAATTCTTACGTGCGGTTCTCATTACCGTTTTGCCAGATGCTACTTCATGCAGCAGCTGGATGAATATTTTACACCCATGACTCACTGCTTGGTGCCAGTTTTTAAATATGCACTGTATACACATGGTATATTATGGTATATGGTATATTTGTTCTCAACTTGTAAGTCGCTTTGGATAAAAGCATCTGCCAAATGCATAAATGTAAATAGTATATTATGTACGTTCAAAACACTTAAGATGACACAAAAACCATGAATTGTTACCTTTCTGGCGTTTTCTCTTTTTTGGGCTTTTTGGCACATCGAACCATCTTGCTTCTGTAACTATTCTTTCTGGCCGGCCCTGTTTTTATTGAAGTGTTTTCAAAGGGAGTTGTGGAGATTGCCACTTTACTGCCACTCTGAAAAGGAAGGTTAAAGTAGTGTAAGGGTTTGTTTAACCAAGTGTAAGTTAGTCATATAAGGCTTTTTTTTTTTATTAAAAAAAAAATCAATATGAACAGGTTTGTGTGTGTGTGTGTAAAATGACTTGATTAAATTAAAAAACACTGAATCATTTGAAAAAATACATAAGATTTTAAGTTGTTTGTCATTATAAATCAAAACTATTACTTTAATTATTGTTATTTTAACCAAATCTCATTCGTTGTCTAAAGACAACCAAGTTGATATACCTTGAGCAGTAGCTCCACTACTTCAGTGTGGACAAGACCATGAACAGGTTCTCCATTTACATGAGTGATGAGATCTCCAGCTTTGAGTCCAGCTTTATGTGCAGGTCCACCTTCTTCTACATTCTGAAAAGACAAAGTATTTTTCATTTTTGAACAGAACACTTTATGTTTTACACTATTAAGGACTTGCATCTAATCAGAATTTGTGTTCTTACCCAAACCATGTGGTAGACCGTGTAGATGTCACCATCACAAGCATACACTCGAATTGCCCTAAGTGTGAAGCCAAACTTCTTCCCAGAGCTGTGGATGATTACAGGCTGCCGTGGGTTGGTGGTACAGAGAGAAGAGTCTCGGCTTGGAGAGGAGTCTCTTGAGGAGGGGTCTGAAGAGAGGGAGTATGGAGACAGTGGGCTGGCCAGAGGAGATGCGCCACAAATATCTGGAAAATGAAGAATATGGAACACGCAGGTTGATTTATTTAATCAGAGTTCAACTGACCGTGGATTCAGCAGTAATGGGTGGTAATAACACTTTGGAGCAAGGTTCATTCTGCTCCTGCTGTGCTTGAAACTAATGGGATTTTCTCACTCCCAGCAGTGAAGACCTCTTGCTCCTGCCTTGCCTGCTTACGTTTCTTGTTCGTGGCTTGTACTTAGTTATTTGCTTGCAGCCACGCTGTACAGTGGAACTCACAGGAGGTGTCATGCTGGGTCAATTTCACACAGATCTAAAGTGGCCTTTCACATTTCTTTCACATTATTTGTTCCAAGTTCAATGCTCTTATTGCAATTCTTGATGTGCCGTTCCTCTGACTTTGTGGTGAACCTCATACTTCTGTAACTGGTCAAATTCAGATGTTTCCATCAAAAAATTTACCAGTCTACTTTGTGCATGTTTATGTTCTCCAACTCACCCCCTGGGATCATAAGAGATAGGGTCCCAGTTGAGACGGACTTTGGGACTTTTGCCACCATGCTAGTCTTCTGCACAATGCTCTCAGGCTGCAGGGATGTACTCTGAATCCCCTGGTCTCCAGAAGTGTGGCTGGTACTGTCAGGACTTTCCACCCCTTCACCTCTAGGGGTCAGCTGGTCCAAATGTTCAGAGAAACTTCCTAATGAAACACAATATGCACACAAGGTGAGACAGTACAATAATGAAAGAATAACTGCTCTATAATTCAGTGATAGTTAAGACTGAATGATCCAAAAAAGAAGAAACATCGGCATTGAACATGGACAACACCAACACACTGTTTTCTGGAATATTTGTTAATGTACAAAACAAAAATGAATATTAATATAATCATTAGCTCTAACAAAATAATTTTACAATAATCACTAAAATACAGTATAGTAACCAACTACACATGATATATGTCTAAGTCATTTAAGCAGTGTAAATTTTTTTACCAGACAAAGTGGCTCCACTGTGAGTGCTGCCAGGGGTAGTTGCATCAGGCTCATCCTGCGGCAGTTCGCCAACAGAGAATGATGCCTTGCTGGGGTCGCCAAGGCCTGAGGACTCGTCACATTCACTTTCTGCTGAAATGGCAAACTTTGGCAGCAAACCAGGGCGAAGTCCCTGATGTATACTGTCAGTGTCTGTTGAGTGGGACAAGGATGGCCTGGTTGAAGAAGACAAAATATTATCATGAGATACAAAGCCCCTTGCTCTCAAGCAAAGTCCAACTGCAAAGACTTATTCGTTTTACAATAGCATTTTAACATTTGCAGGTTTTCAACATTCCAAAAAATATACAGTATTTATCAACCACTGTAATTAATTGAAGATATGTATACTTTTATCCATCTGTTGTGCACAAGGTGTTGTAGAATGCCTAAAACACATTACATTTGTCTTCCTTATCTTAATTTTAGTCTGTATAACAGTCTCTTATTGCGTTTAATAACAAATTAAAATTTAAATGTTCCCTAAACTGAATATTTTACCCCTAGCACATGCTACATCATATTTATTTGAACAGCTGCAGTGTGGTTGAGTTATAATTGTCATTTAAAAATGAGGGTGAATATACATTTCAGCGAAGTCTGGTGTCCAGCTGAGAGAGTCCACAGTCAATGGGCTCTCACTCTTCTTCTCTTCCATCTCTCCCTTCTCCTCCAGGTGCCCACGGGACAAATCAATGCTGCTGTAAACCTGAGAATTGCAAAAACACCATGACTTACATGTAGGTTGAAAAGGAAAATATTTGTTACATAAACCATTTGAAACTCATTGTGTCAGCTTGAAGGACACAGAGGGGAAAATTGCCAAATAATGCTAGAACAGTTAATTAGTTAACACAGGTACTAAGAGCCTGGGTTAATGGCAGTTTCATCAAGTCTTTATAAGCATGAAGTTCAGATGCAGCAGAGGAGAGGTTCAGTGCAGCTCTACACTTCCTCGGAGACACCCTGCTGCTTTTGGAGATGCACTGTAATGCTTTGTTTTGATGTGAGGCGAGAGCATACTGCAATGCAGCACAACAATGACTCCATGCTTGTATGACGGTATTGTGCGTCACATTACCATAAAAAAGTAGTGATTTGCAAGCAGAAAATATATGCAAAGCTTAAATCAACGTTTAATACAGTAGGGGTAAAGGGAGGGGGCATGTTATGAGACGCCAATTTCCATATGATATACTTATGGCTCATGCTTTTGTTTCCCTTGAGAATGGGTCAGGGCAGATGAGGGCATGGACTCATTTACATAACTTGCATCTCTGGCATTAATGATAATACATGGGTGTTATTTTGAGGCTAGAGACTTTGAGGGGACAGATTAAGGACAAACCTTAGAGAATCTGTGGGAACAAGAGGAGAACTGCCGGAGCTCCACATTGAAGTCTTCATCATTTGTGTCCTCCTCCTCCGTCTCCAGGTGATGGTATCTCTCAGAGCGAGCTGGACCGAGATTTATGGTTGATCATTTTAGGACATTCAATTATTAACAGCAAAAAAAACCTCAAACAACAACAAAAAAAAAAAACTCAAACAAACAATAAACTGTAAAACTTCTAAGAATTTTGAGTAAATTCATGGCTGATTGCTCACTGTCAAAGTAGCTGGTATCATCTTCAGACTCCAGCTGAGGAATAAACTCAGCCTTCTGCCTTAACAGGCCATTCCAGTCCAGGTTGTGGAAAAACTGATGCTGCTTCACTTCAGCTGCTCCACCTGCAGAGGGAGCAGACATAAAAGTATGTTGAATACAGTATTCAGGAAATAATGCTAAAACAAGCACATCCTGAAGATAACCACACAAACTGCTCAGTGACATTGAGCGGTTAAGCTAGACACAGGTAGTCAAGAAATGCTTATGCTACGGTTTCATTTTCCCCAATGGCTGCAGGCCAAACTGATATCATGGCCATAAATTATGAAGGACAATTTCCTGCCTGTGACCTTTCGGGAGCCTTTGTGAATGGCAGCTCAGTAGGGGGAAATCTAGATGAACAAGGAGGTTCAGCGGTCTGTGTGCATCCCCCAGATTAAAAGCCACTGTAGCAGGTCATGGCAATTTTTTACAGTCTGCACATCTACACACTCATAGTGCTTGATCATGCATGGAACTAGATTCATGGAGTGACAAGGAAATAATTGCCATTGATCAAAGGGAATAGGTGAAAAGGCCATGGGATAAACTGCTCCGCTGTTGGTTGACCTCAATTTCTTCCTGGTGACTTGGAATAATGAGCAGTGCTGAGGTGGCACCATCGGTCACACGTGAATTTATGGTAGCTTGCTGTGCCTGTCTAGACCAAACCATGTTCCAGACTGCAGAATGTTTTGTTGTTTGAGTGCGTACCTGTGCCCATCCTCTCCAGAGGGTTCTGTCTGAGCAGCAATGTGATGAGCTCCTGAGCGTCAGGGGGTGGGGAATCCTCTCCCTCCGGCCAGTTGATCTCATCTGCAAATAAGTAATGAATGTAATCAGTTTGAATAAGAAATACTCAAGCATGCAAGCAGTCAATCAAACCTAATTGCTTAAATATTGGAGGAATCCTATTGTTCTTATCATCAGTGTTTGGCCAACATGTAGTGTCCTGGGGTGTAAGTACTGTATTGCTAGAGATCATTTATGTGTACTCCAACTATTACTAAAATGTCTTATGGATATGCAATGAAAAGGACAGAGCAGCTTGTCTGTGTCATGCTGATTGTCTCCTCTGTGCACCAGTTGTCTCTTATTTTAATCAAATTTGGTAGGGGAGCTATGAATATGTATGTGCAGCCTGAGGCCACGGTGGCATACATTCAGTGTGTTCAGGCCCCCATAATTAACAGTCACTCTCAGAAGCTGGGTACAGTTTGATTGAGAGCATACCAAATCACTCATGGCATGCCATTTATTTCCATGGCACAGATAGAGACTGTTATCATAGAATACCACATAACACAATTCATATGAACCACTGTGCTGACAGGATAAACACTCTTGTTTTCATGATTATGATACTCCCTGCCACCATGAGACTACATAACAAATAAGAAACATTATCATAATATTAAAACTTCATTTATGGTCTAAAGTCAAGCTAAATCCACTCAATGCCATCTGTTTTTCTACTGGCCTTTAGGGAACTCTTAAGCTTCAATAAATTAAGAAATATGCTCCAGCAACTAATTCCATGTAGTCACTATGCAAATGTTTAATCCATATTTCAATGAGGTTTGGGAATTTCCCATGGTGTGCATCTCTGCTCACCAGATGCTGGGAAACTTTACAACTAAATTACCACCAGCAGCAGAAAATGTATGATATTAGACAAAATGTAAATAAATGTATACGTATTCTTTAAAATATGAAACAACTATTACTGACATTACATATAAAACAATGAGGCAGGTAATGATTTGTGCAAATGATACATACATGTGGCAGTTGAAAATACAGCTTCAACTTACTGGCTTAAATTGCCACAGAAAATATATTTGTGTTAAAAACTGACTTCAAGACCACATCACCCAGTGAAGTAACTGCAGTCATTTTTTTTTTTTTCTTGTAGAAAATGAGGTCAAACTAACCACTGATTACTTGTCCAAATAACTCCTCTGGTGTGTCTCCAAAAAATGGCACACAGCCCACAAGGAACTCATAGAGGATGATGCCCATAGCCCACCAGTCCACCGGCTTCCCATAACCTTGTCTCAGGATCACTTCTGGTGCAATATACTCCGGAGTTCCACACACCTGAGAAGAAATGACATTATAAATAAGGTTTGTGGAAAAGTGGCTGTTGAAACTATTGACTTCTACAGTTGACCATAGCGGACCTGCTTATCAGAGAACTCCCGAGCGTCTTTCTCTATATGACCCTCGTACAGGTTGGTGGTCATATTCATCAGTCCGACTTTTGACAGCCCAAAATCTGTTAGCTTTATGTGGCCCATTGACGTAACCAGCAAACTGGAAAAAAAATGAAGTGGGGAGAAGGACAGAGGAAAAATTAATATACAATGATCTGTTATAATAGAGGAATTAAGTTTGAATTTATAAAAGCAGCCTGCAGCTAGTCTTTCTGTGATAATAAACATCAGTATTTGACTGATGATTCGCCTGAAGAAAAACAATTATTATCTCATTGAAAAACTATTGAGTTTCCAAAGGGTCGATGGGTAAGTATTATGTCAAATTCCAAATTAAATTTTAGGTGCCAGCTGTACTACGGAAAAGGAATAAACAACATAAATTTAACACAAAAAAGAGGGTCTGGGGAAAAAAAAAAAAAGGCTTTGTGCTTTAGTGTAACACTTGATCTGGGGCTTGTGAGGTCTCACTTGTCAGGTTTAAGGTCCCTGTGGACAATGCCATAGTTGTGGAGATACTCCAGAGCCAGGACAGTCTCCGCAAAGTACATCCTGGCCATATCAACAGGTAAAGGACCCATGTTCTTCAAAAGAGTGGCGCAGTCTCCCCCTGTTGAGATAATCAGAGTAGAGTTACAGATGTGCTTATGATATTTTTAAAACTTTTATTGCTTCCTGCTGTAGCTGAATGTAGTGAAAAGCCAGATGCTCACCTTCTACGTACTCCATGACCATACACAGGTGCCGCCGTGTCTCAAAGGAGCAGTACATGGACACCACAAAAGGGTTTTCAGCAAAGGTAAGGATGTCTCTTTCCACAAAGGCTTGTTGTATCTGGTTCCTCAAAATCAGGTTTTGCTTATTTATCTTTTTCATAGCAAATCGCTGCTTGGTTTCCTTATGACGGACCAGATAAACGGCTCTGTGGCAAATAAGGACGTAGAGAATTAGATAAATATGATGCTGAGAAAACAGATGTTCACACAGCTTATTTTTTTAATTGTCAGAGCTTATTACTGTCCAGGTTAAAAAGAGAAATTTGGCAAGAGAAAAAAAAAAAAGAGGAAAGTTACAAAATACAGATTTAAATGAATACTTCTGAATGGCTTCCTTGTTAAATCGGTATTTTGCAACAGTTAAAATCAGATATAAGATGGTCAGATCTCAAATAATAAGTTCTCACCCATAGGCACCATTACTGATGAGTTTGGTCATCTCAAAGTCCAATTCACAGGGTTTACGTCTGGAACGCAAGGCTGTACTTAAGCTCTGAGTCTAGGGAAGAAGAAAAGGAATTAATTCAGATAAAGACATGTCTGCAGTAGAGAAGGAGAGTGATGAAAAATCTATTTTTGAGTGCTTACAGAGTCATCCGTTTCAGGGGTTTCTGCAATCCCACTGTCACAGCTGGTCAATTGAGCAATTTCTGCAGAGAAACACAAAAGTAAATCAAATAAAATGCAGCAGATGCAGCAAGATAAATACATGTTTTTGTTTAACCATTACAAATTTATGACATTATTTGGGGCTATGATTTATAACACTTGCTTTAAAATTTTTTTTTTAATATAAAAAAGGTGCTGCGTTGCTTCTAGAAACTGAAATGCAAGAAACCACAACCTATAATAAATCAATAAAGCAGACTTCACGTTTTATTTGTCTATTAGCTTTAAGGTGCTGACTCCCAAGATACTCTGAACTGAGAGTAAATGGGGTGGAAATCAGATGTGGCATCACAAACACATTTAACAGCCATTTTGGAAATCACCACTCCAGAACAAATACACATTATTAACCACCTTGCATCTTTCATGTTTGTCTGTGTGCATGCTTTTGCTGCAGCCATGGCATGTCCATGTGTGCCATTTCATGGGAGGGTGTTTACGTCTTCCCTAGAGGGTCTGTAAACACATTTCCACTGCTACTTAACATCTGTCCTTCCTTGTAGGCGTGCTTCAGGCACAGGGCAAACGAAACGCGGGCGACACACAGGGGAAATGAATGGAGGGGCTGGCTGATGAGGCAGCCAGTGTGGATCGGTATAAGGTCTGTGGGGAGGCTATTCTTTTCTAATTAGTCATAATGAATGTTGTTGGTTCCTGAATCTGGTGAGACAGAGTCATTAGAAAGATGGTCTGTTCAGCAAAGGACATTAGTCAAATAGCTTTCTCCACAGCTCAGTCCTTTCATTCCTTTACAGTCTCAACACAATTCAGTTATAATTACCTCATCATGGCCATATTACACTTTATTTAATTTAAATAATAATAATAATAATAAATTATATTGAAGTCTGGCTAGTTATTAATAGATGAATTACTATCAGCATGACAATTAACCTAATTTTATTTGTTTAAGCGTCACAATATATATATATTTTTTTCAGTTATACTTTACATACACAGGGTAAAATGGCGCCATATTACAATTCTGCTGATCCAGCAGCGACACCCGCTTCAGAGCTGTATGCATTTTATTACCACTGATGATGATAAACAAGACCTTTCTGTACCTTCCAGAGGATCCCGTGTGAGTCCCAGCTGGCTAATGATGTAACGGGGGATGTCCGTTTTAATGCCCTGGCCTTCTTTAGCGTGTCCTTCAGCTGCCTCCAAAAGGTGGTAAAACTCCTCCGGATCAAATTCCTGGGGAAACAGCATACTTTAGGATATTATGATGTGGTGCTTTACCTGGTGATGATAGTAAGAGGGTGAAGTTGTTTTAAGGTTTTACACTGGGGTAGGATGGCTTGCTCTGGCCACCAGAGGGATAAGCCATTGGTACATGTTTATATTTAAGGCAATACTTGGCCTTCCGTCTTTCTACGTCTGTGCATTAATTGTGAAGATAATTTAGGATATTTACTTTCTTCATACAAATAATCATGCATTTCTTTCCGTTTCATTTACCTCTACAGAACTGGGTCAAAGAGCTTTTGTTTATTCTGCACCTTATGCCTGGATTCAGCTGCAGAAAAACTGGAAATTTAAGTAATTTAATAGTTAATTTCTTGGATTGCTTTTAAGTCCAAACAGAATTCTTGTGGCCAATTCCACCACTTGCATTTGTTTTTCTTAATCTACTTGTAAATGTTATTTCTCACTAACTATTTATTGTGAAATGTGTCTGTTATATCTGCTTTAACTGTGCAATTGAGTAACTGTGTGTTGTATTTGCTACTGCCCATTTTGACCAGGACTCCATTGTAAAAAAGATTCTTGATCTCAAGAGATTCTTTCAAGCTACAATAAAGGCTGAATTTAAAAAAAAAGAAAATAAAAAATTTAAGACTTACCAGACATTCCAGGAGTCGAGCAGGTCGGGCTATGACTATAAGGATCTTCTTCACCAGCTCTCTAATGAAGTTCACTTCCTCACTTTCTGACCTCTCTGTGGACTAAACATAAACCGTTCAGGACATCAGGCATTAGAACTGTTCAAAAAAACCTTTATTGTTATTTTAAAGCCAAATGCTGTGATTCCCTTTCTCTAGGGTGTGGTATGACCAGATATAGAATTATTTTGATTTTGGACCATGGGAATGTCTTCCTCAATAGCCATGAAATTTGAATGTTTAATTTTTTTGTCAAAAATGCCTGACATTTTGCCTCATAACTTCACTACCGTTAGTCACAGAGCATTATGGGAGGTACCTTAAAGCAAAAATGTGTACATTTTAGGTGACTTTTGGAGGTTTCAGGTCAGACATTACACCATTGTACCCCATACATATACTTAATCAAGAAAATATAATGCCAAATTGAATTTAGAAAGAAACATATTGTCAAGTGCTTTCACATGCCACACAAGTCCCTGCATTTGATACAGAATTTAAGGTCTCTTCTAAAGGCAGGACTTTACTCAAGTCTTTTCCACTTTTTTTTTTTTTATTCCAGATCTTCCTTTTTTAGGTAAAATACCATCAAATCATACAAATAAATGCAACTCAGAATGCTTCACAATATACATAAATAAATTCATAAATATAAATCCATTACAACAAAACAGGAAAATACATTTTCACTTGACATATTTCTTTCAGTTAGTTAGCCTTGGCATCATAAATCAATATTTTCAAAATATGCATATATAAATTAAATTAACTTTCACCCAAGTTTTATAATTTCCTTTAAATTAATTTGCTTTAGTTGAAATAGTAAGCTCAAATATTACGCATTTCAGGGCAATTTCACATTAAATAAACCACAGAAAAATTCATAACCAAAGTTGACTGTTCAAGAACAAATATCCATACATCACAAATTATAATAACTACTTGTTTGCTTAATTATTTACAATACTTAAAACTTCGCTTTCATTTAATATATAACAATGATTTTGGGGCACATTTTGACATTTAATTATTTTTAAAACAAAAGCTTTGATTTCATTTTCATTTTAAATCAAGTTATTTACTTTTAGAAATTAAATTTTCAATTTACTTCTTATAAATAATAATTCCCATGTTTCATTCAAGTTATGCTAATGTCACTCGTTCATAGCACCTCCCTTTTACGCATTCACCAAATAGTCATAGGACCGCATCTCCTACTTCCTCTTCAGTGGCTGGCCGTGCTTTGTGCGTAAAACATTCAGTTCATATAGGAGAAATGGTGCGTGCATGCCAGCCGTTTCTTTGAGACCTTGTAGCACGCAGCCTGCTGTCTCAACAGTCCTCTGCGAGCAGTGTTTGTTTGCCAAGAGCACGCAGCTGATTAGAGATTCCTTTCACCTGCTTGATCCGTGGCACACACGTAGGGGGAGTGGACTGGACAGTGAGTACGTCATAGGGTGCCGTGACACATATTTACAGCAATAGCATTGGAACATAGTAAATAACATGTTCTGTACACTGGGAACCTGACACAGGGTTTATTATGTTGAACATGAAGCTAATTACAAATTACATACACTAGGAACTGGATAGTCAGTTATTTCAATAACCTCATTTGTTCAGTGTGGATTTTTTTGAAGCTGTCAAACTTTCTCCGATGGTACTTCACAACCTGAAGCAGGGTACTTCTCTGTTCTGCATTTGTTTTTATCTGAGTGGCAAAATCAGACATCAATTTCACCCCTCGTTCAGCGACATCATTAGTCACCTTGACAGACTTCACAAACTTTTCAGCCACTCTGTACCCATTATACTCTTTCCAGGTTTCCACTGGTTGAGTTATCCAGTCAATCTCTACTCCAAGCACATCAAACAAGAAGTGTGATTCTGGCCTTATCAAATCCATCAGTGTTAGCGATCCATCAATGATGGGAAACACTGGTTTACCCATTTGATAGCTTTTTGGTTTCTCTGTTCTTAAGAGTTTCACTGTGAGTGAACTGCACAATGTGAATGTTACCAGTTCTTGTGTAAAGTACCAGTAAAGTTCTAAGTTCAATTTGGCATTATATTTGTGACAGACAGATATAACACATGACATAAAACAGCAGCACCACTTCTCTACAATAGCATGAAATGATGACATGTATCTGTATTTATTTGTGTTTATTCTACCGTTAAAACAAAAGAAAAGAGATGCAAATAGAAGGTGTATGTTTTCAATATCTGGACATTTGTGCCGAACTAAGATTTAATCATCTCTGAAACAGTGGGAAGTGGCTCCCACCAGATGGTGAAGGAGAGAACAAACAATCCAAGTCAGTGTTATTTATAAACCTCACATCAGCCACAGATTTAACACCATAGAACCAACAACACCTGATCAGTTTCCTTTGGATCCTCTTGGACTGTTGCTGCATTTTATGAAGCTAACTGGGAGATCTGCTAAAACATACTCATACCATTTACAGCAGAGATGATTCCTCTAAGACTGGAGGGAAGTTCAGCTTCCCCTAAAATGTAAAGAATGAAATGGTTAAATGAGTACAGTTATGTTAACATTTCATGAACTACAAATGCATTGACTCCAGCAGGTCCAGAGGGAGGCCTGTGGTTTCCCACATCCTGCGACAGCTGAGCTCCCAGGTGTCCAAAAGCAGACTAACCCCAGTGTAAGGGAGCAGGACGTGTTGGGAAACAAACCTCCTCCAACTGGGACATGAGCCTTAAACTGGTGGAGGAGGAAGGTTGCATTATAAGGGAGGTACGTTGAATTGATTTATAAGAATGGGAGGCTGGGTTTGGTGCATGTGGAGGTGAAAGGTCATGGTGAAAGCCAGAAATGAGGCCCAGGAGATGGAGAGGATTCAATGTGCTGCTCAAAGACACTTCAGCAGGGTGGAGGGTTGTGGACAGAATGAAGCTGCTGTAGTTGGAGTTATTAATTTATCAGATAAAGAGCTGGAGGTCTGAAGAAATTCTAAATATCATTTATTATTCTGGGTCTAAATGTTTTCTCATAGACGGACCATTTAAATAACATAAAATAACTTCTACAAAGGCCATTGTTACGCTCTGTTGTTACAGTGTGTGGAGAAAAACAATATTAAATACTTTTAAAAAATGTTTTTTTGACTTTTCCTTCCACACAAATATAAGGGACAGTGGGATGAATTATGTCCGTTTTTACTCAGTGACTTGAAAGTGACACCACCACACTACTGCCTCCAAATTAAGTATGTACTTATATTTCAGGTTATGGTGCATCTGTGGGAACAATATCTTTGTATCTGAAATAAACTGTTTAAGAAATATAGCATTTTGGGGGAATAAAGTGGTCTCATGCTCCCAGTGTGGGGTAAGTTGTGCCTGTAATTATTGAAGTAAAATAGAACATTTTAATTTCATAAACTGTAATGTTATAAAAAAAAAGCAAGAACAATAAAAAAGAAAAAAAAATACCGTAGTCACCCTATTAAAATATTGGCAAAACTCATTTTTGGAGTTTTTGGGAAAACACAAAAAAACTTAAACACACAATATATCATAATTGTGAATTATTTCACGCAAAACGTCTTGGGCAATAGATGATTGTTGACATGCATACTGTCTGTTGTCAGGGACATTTTAGCATAATTTTGAAGCAAAAACACAAAAACTCACTGGAATGAGTTGAAAGTATGAGGGATAAAAAAATGACTAAATTCTAAATGAATAAATAAATGTGTATGTTTTATTTATTTGTTTGTTTATTTATCTATTTCCACAATTATGCATGCTTTTTTAAATTCATGTATTTATTTATTTATTTACACTACCGGTCAAAAGTTTTTGAACAGCCACATTTTTCCATTTCCAATGTCATTTAATGTAATTTAATTTCTCAGTGTACTGTGAAATTAAAGCATAGAACAAATAAACAATTGAAGTTAAAAAAAAAAGGAATCAATTTTGAAAGCAAACTTTATCCTAAACTTTTGACTCTTCAGGTGGTACTCTCGTTGGTACCATACCGCTGACGGTGGTATGGTACCAAAGGATGCTCCAGTCCGGGTCTCT
>JAPTYR010000005.1:37852937-37865739 GCA_029814505.1 Siphamia roseigaster | reverse complement strand
GAGGAAATATAGAAATACATAAGACACACATTCATTTATTCAAGTATGTGTTTGTTTGTTTGTTTATTTATTTATACAAACATTCATTTCTGCATTTATTTATTTATTCATTTATTTCTTATTTAGTCATTTTTCATTCCTCATACCTAGTAGAATGCACTGTGAATTAATGGCTTGGCTTTTGTGCAACAGTGAATTTCCTTTTGGTGGGAATGCAACATGCAGGTTGGTAAAGGTAAACAGTGAGCAACTACACTTACCTGTAAGAGAGGAGAGTGGGGAGTGAGGTCGTGGTAAACCTGAAGATTGACCACTTCCAATCAGGCTTTTTCTGTTGCTTGTTCTGCAGCTGTAAATGCACAGAATTATATATTAGGCAGAATACTAGATAACAAGCCATGCTGGAAAAAAGGAATTTTATGAAAGTAAATATGTGAATTTTTCTAACCACAATCATATTTCCTTGTTTTGCATGATGCTTTAGCTAGGGAACAAGATCCTTTGCTGGGGGGGGGGGCTGGCTGTTTAATCAATTACTTTTTTTTCCCCCCCCCGTCAATATTAGGAGTTTTTGGTTTTGTATTTGAGGACATTTGGCTTCTTGCTACTGGTGTTGTTTTTGCAGTGGAACTCAAACTTGACCGACTCTGACCTCACAAACTGAAGGAGACACTACACCAACATTACAACTGGCAGGTAGATGAACCTGCAGATTGCCAGTGGAACATCTTTTCAAAGCTGAATCTGCTTTCATCTATCACTTTTGGAGAGAGTGTTTGTGTTTACTGCAGACTTTGTGGATCATAAAGAGGTAACACTAAACCAATTTCAGCACTAAGAACAAAATAAAGGGTTATTTCAACACTGTAATAGCCAACAAAGTGCTGCATGATCACAATAAAAGAGGGCACCGTCAGGATGCTAAAATAGTCTGTGTATACAGGCTCAGTCACTAAAGAGCCAGGTTATGTGCTCGACAATGCCTTTATGTACTGTATGTTGGGCATGTGGGGTGGCTGTGATCCACAACATGTGACTCATTAATGTCCCACTGGTTAACCTTGAAAGGAAAATGAAATGTTTGAGTACAAAAGCAGCCTGAATTTTCAATGTCTACATCAAACTTGGATTTATGCTTCAAATTAAAGGCTGTCAGTGGAAACATAAAGCCTGAAGAAAACCAATTCACTTCAAGGTCAGAGACTCAATGACATCCCGTTGCATAACCTCCTTAGAGATCTGAGCCATTTCCAACAGAATTTAGATGATGTTATTCAATAATAATTCCTGTCTTACCACTTCAAATTTGCAACAAAAAAAAAACAATTTAATTTGTCAGTTTCTCTGTATGTTTGCGTACTGAAATAAATTGTCAGCAAACCGAGAGAGGGAGCCCGAGAAACACCAAGACCGTGTGTCAGTCAGTCACAGGTGCAACACGACATGAATTCACAGGTCACTCAAATGCACAAGCTTCTGCAGAAATACATTGGCCATCTCTTCTTTAACATGCTCCTACAGGTGACACTGCAGAGCACCTGGGGGCTCAATGTCATTTCAGTAATTCTGAATAGCTACTGGAGGTAACCTTTTAAAAACAGCTGAAAATATTGTGTAACAAGGTCACAATACTTCTGCATATGAGTCAGGTCTGGAGGCTGAAAATAAGTAATTGCAACTTTTAGGGAGAGCAATAATACTTCTGCTTAAATCAGGTACATTTTGTATTTCTAAAAATAGTATATCTCTATATCTCTAAAAATAGTACACCTATGCTATTTTTAAGTGCTGATTCTGATGTAAAGGGTCAGAATATATACATATAGCAATTAAAAGGCTTGTACCCACTTTAAAACAAAAGATGAGGGCCTGCAAACATGGTCCAAAATTTAGTGTGCAATTCTTGGATCTCAAAAATGGGCGTGGCAACCAAATTTTGAAGGGACATAACTCAAAAATCATTTAGGCTAGGAGGCTCAAACTTTGGATTCTCTCATTTGACATAATAATGCACCAATAGAATAAAAATCAGGCAAACTGAAGAGGTGTCACTGGGGAGGTTCTGGGGATTTGTGTGAATTGACATGGAATGATCCTGAAGCACATTACACCATTACTGTATCCGAAGCCGTATTTCATTCTGGATACTGACACCCAAATTCATCCTCTGAAATCAAACACAAACCCCTGTTTTGACTGAAATGTGATTCATCCCTATTTGGTAAAGTTGCACCTTGGGCTAACCCCTGAAATCAAGAGTGTGGACATGTGCCATGAATCATTTATCGTGATAGGGAGGGAGTGAGGAAAATGCGGTACACAGGTGCTCAGTCAAAGAGTATCACATTTAACGAGATCTATTTATACCCTCTCACTGTAGATTAGGCCAAGAGAATGCCACACTGCTGCCCAATCAACCCTCTTGTTGGTTCACCCTCACACTACTCGACCTGGTGTTTATACAAATATAAGCCCTATTAGAGAGCTTACTGCCACTCACAGAGCCACATGTGAAGTAGAGCTAGGCAGAAAAATAATATTAGATGTCAATATATTTTCGCAAAATAGCGATATACCTCTAATTTTTGGCTGAAATGTGGGTAACAAAGTCAGGAGCTTATTTATCAAGAAGTGTTTTACTATGAAGTCTGAAGAAAATAAACAAACAGTGACTTTTTGCTGACATTCTGCCCACTGTTTCAAGTTAAACTGTAACCTATAACAAGTGTATTCACATTTTTCTTTAAAAAACATCTACACATGGCAAACTCATCAAGTTTCCGCTGAGATTCAGTTCCTCTCAGAATAATTTCTTTGACAAATTTCACACCATTTTCTGAGCCCAAAATGTGTGACAGCTGTCCTTTTTGGCTGAGATTTTTCCCTCATTTCCTTCATCTCTATGGTGAAGAACACGATGAAGTTCTGAACCTGTTTTCAGTTGGCATGACCATTTCCTCTGTGGTAGCAAATGACAGTGCACAAACTACTGCAGAGTAAAGTGTGTTAAATGAAAACGTTTCATGCTGGCAGACTCACAAGATGACCTATGTAACCAAAAATAAATGTGATTTCTGGACTAACAACAATTATACAAAAATATGCAATACTGTATTACACTGAGGATATTTGATATACTGCCCACCTCTAGCATGAGGAAGAGATTAACACGACTACATTAGGATTGCATTGCAAGTAAACAAACAAAATATAACAATGGTTGTGTGTAATGATGTACCATCTCTGTCACACACCAACCGTTGGAGGAGACGTCTCTGTGGCCAAAAAGGCTGAGTGAGGGAAAACCGTATTGGAATAGCGAAGCTGTAAAGAGGGATAAAGGAGCTCTGGGCGAAGATGATAGGGAGAAAGTAGGCCAGTGTTGTATGCAGTATTGCAGATGTTAGATTCCTGGACTTTATCCATATGATTTTTTACCAGTTTCTGATCCACAAATCATTCAACCTCAACTATTGCTGCACAACAATTAAAATCTCCATATATCAGACCAAATCTGCTGCTCAGCATCTAAAATGTTTTCCAGTAGGTGTTTATAAAAGTTAGTGATACTTTTCATATCAGGCCTGTGTGGTTAAAATGGCCTCTTTAGATTTTATGTAAATTTTATTCTTTAAATAAACACACCTCATCTATACTCTTCATCATTACCAAAGTAATCTGAATCTGTCAGGCTATTCCTAAGATTTTGGCTTTCTTACTTATTTTGGATGAAGGAGGAGGCAAAAATAGACAATACTCTTTCATTTACTACACTTTGAATCCAGATAAATCAAAAATATCCCTTCCTGACCCATGACAACAAGAAGCTATGATTAATCTTTTTTTATTTCTCCTAGTTTTACACTCCTGTCAGAGCTGTCAGGTGAGCTGACAAAGCGTAATGCCACATAAATTACTGCTACTTGCTGACAAACCCAAATTCAAAGCCAAACATATGACACACAGCACTATTAATAGTATTTAAAACTTACTCCTTGGGCAAAAGCAGTGCAGTGTCTTTGTGCTGCCATTAAAGACAACCGTGTTTTAAGTTGATGTGTACACATTTGACTCAGTAAAGAGACTTATTCATCAAAGTAACTGCCTGGGAAAACTTACATCTTCACATAAAATAGGACAAATAAGAAAAAGACTATGGCCAGCAGTTGAAGCAATGTTAACATATTTTCCTTTTTAAATACTTTTTCTAAATCTAACCAACATCTTTATTTCTGTTTTCATCTTCTTGATTACAGCTGCTATGACATGAAATTAAAGGGTTCTATAAGAAGAATGTTTTGATCCATAAATTAAATCAATTTATTCATGAATTTACAGCCACATTTCAGCACTAGTCAAAACCACACAGTAGAGCTTCAAGACTCTGCCTCAGTTTTTATGGCCCACAGGGGTTATGAAATGTAGGAAATATCCATGCACTGAAACAAGTTGTCCAAAACACCCAGCATTTCATGTTAAGCTGCTCTGCACTATAAAATAGGTCAGGACAGGGATTAAAAATAAAAATCAGTTGTATGGGCTTTACCAATACTGCAGCCTCACTATGTACAGAAATGGGATATAGAGGCTTATATTTTATTTGGACTGGTCTGCTCTTCACACACTGAATCCTATAAACTAATCAAAGCCTATTAGTTTGATGATGCAAGAAGGGTAAACCAAATCTGAAATATAGTTCTTGCTTTAAAAGAAAAAAAATCATATCAGAGGCAGTGCATTCTTGATTCTTATGTCCAGCAAGAACAACTACAGTGGGGAAAAAATCCCCACAAACATTCAGTATTTATCCTTTTGAGCAGTTACAGGAGGGTTGACTTATAGATGCATATCCTGCGTAACGAACATGACACTGCCTCCACAACAAACATTGAATTACCATTTGACACCCAGAGCAAATAATACACAATAGACCAGCGGGGAACACCCAGTTTCTCATTCATTGTGTCCTCATAAACCACCCCAGGTGACTTGCTAACGCAATGAAAAGCAATTTTCCGGCCACGAATAGATCCATAGAGTACAACTGGCAGTTATTCGAGTTAGCTCTTTGAGTGGAAAATGCATTTTTTGCCTGCATCTACTTATAATACTTAAAAAACTTATCCGTACAATAAAACATGATAATGAAAGAAGAATGAAGTGGAAGACTACAAACAGTTTTTAAAGTTACCTTTTGGACCGCCGCAGACGAGCTCCACTAAAGAAATGTGGCATGTTAAAGTTGGACAACATTGTCCACAGACTTGAGTCAGACATTGTGTCCAAGTCATGCCAAAGAGGAAGATGTAAAGGGGGCTTTAAAAGACCAGGTGAGGACAAGCGATGACTTTCAAGGTTCAACAGGATGCGACTCCCAGTGCAGTCTTGACTAGAAGTCCTACTACAGCTTTCCTTAGGTCCAAACTTCCTCTGCACTGACACATCTGCAGCCAGCTGCGGCATAAACACAGTGGCAGGGAGGACACGTTGTCCTCCTCTGTCCTCAAATAAAAAGTAATCCAGGGAGGATCCTGAAAGGCACACTGTGTGTGATCCAGGTCAGGTGTTGACACGTCCACTGTGGCAGGGATATGACACTTAATACAGACTGAATTTCTGTTTTCCTGTCTCACTGTGACTGTGTTCTCTATCCCAAACACTCACCCTTCTCCCTTCGCTCAACATGCTTCATATCATGTAACAGGCATCTACCACTTCATAGCCTGTGAAGGGGGGGTTGTGAGACAGAGGGGTGCTGCATCATCAGCAGATGCTGCTGTGCACTCACAGATTTCACAAACTGGCACCCCTCCAAAGTCCTGTGGGTCAGTGTATGAAGCAGGACCTATTTGAAATTGAAATGCTGTGCTTTTGCATGGATATCTTGAGCCATGGAATAAATTCTTCCCTCAGCCATTCCCTGTATGCATGGACTGATATAATTCATTTCAACCCTCACCTTAACTTTATATTTGGTTCTCCTTTCATGGTGTCTCGAATAGGGCCCGACCGATATGGTTTTTTCAGGGCCGATGCCGATAATTATGGAAATGGGAGGCCGATAACCAATATGTGCAACCGATAAATAGAAACATTATTCACATCAAATAAAAAAAAGCACACACTGACACACATTGACACTATTCTTTGTTTAATTGTAAAAATGAGAAGTGCAGGCAGCTGCCAACAGCATTTGTAAAATAAAGCCAAACATAACTGATAACGGGAAATACAAATAAATATTTATCAATAAAAATATAAATCACTCCCTCCTATGAGAATACTTGAATATATTCTATTTTTACATTAATAAGTAATAGAAAATGAACTGACATAACTAAATATCAAGGGAGCTGATTAGCGTTTTTAAACAGCAAAACAAACATAATACAAACATCCCCATACACCTTTACACAATGGCGTAAGACGTCAAACTAATCCTGTAAAGTCGATCGAAATGTAAAACTAAAGTTATGAGACACTAAAACTTAAATTTTTTGTCGATAGTGTCATTATGTTTGGTGTGCGTTCAGTGCACATAGAGACGGTAAAAACGGGCTTCTAGGGAAATTTCTTTCAATCAGGAAGTGATTGCAGAAAGGAAAACCTACCATTCTTCCATTTGTGAAAAGTGCATCACATGGATCAATCACAGATGTCCATCCTGCTGGACACAGTGGTAATGCGTACTCACGCAAATTACATATGTGCCAGTGATGGAAAAGAGACAGTAATAGCATTACCGAACGTCAAGATTTCAGATGTTTGCGCATATTTACCGTTTTTTTAAGTGCGTGATTAGTGTGTAGTACAGTATGAGTCTGCAGTAGAGTTGGAGTCTGCGCGTTTGAAAAAACACTGTTTTATTTGAGCGTGATCGCACATCGGAGCGGAGCGAAGACACAGACAGTGAGTGATCGAACAATGAAAGGTAGTTTTAGAAGAGGACAGAGAAGAGGATCTGCTCACACAGGATCTGTTCACTTGTACTCGACAGTGGCTGCTCTTTTTGGACAGTATCATCATAAAAACCTCCATCAGTGTCTGTGAGCAGAAGCAGGAACAGATGACATGCAGACTATGCTGGAGATGCTGGTTCGGTTCTGTGCTGTGGATGAGGCAGGTGTTCCTCAGACAGGAGCAGGAGAACACATCCCGTTCCTCTGCTCAGTTGCGCAACGGGCCCCGGTGCCACTGAACTGGCTATAGTTACGCAGGTGCCTTGACAATGAACCATCTACATTAGGATGCTTTAATGCCCATTCTGAAGCCTAATGTTACCAATTTAGGAGGATGATATTGTAGTGAAGGAAGCACAGTTGGTCTGCGTGTTGTCCAGTGAGGATTTTTCTGTTCTTTGTATAAATGTCAGATCTGACAGATCCGTTCACTGGGTACAGATGAGGGCGGTGCACAAAGAAACTTTATTGCTTGTTTTGACAGAAGCTTAAAGCGATAAGGCTGCGGATAAGGCTTTGTATGCTTACCTTGAAGGGAGGGAGCTTGCACCGTGGCCGCCTTGAAACCGTTTGTAGAGTTCAGCAGCCTTTACCGATTGGTTGTATTCCATGTGCCAAACAAATCAAATGCTGTGACGGGCGGGGCAATGCTCATGAACTTAAAGTGGCGGGAGCAGAAGACGCGTTCAGAAGGACACGGCTGCAAAATTGGTTGTGGAAATACTATATACTTATTGGTGGACATTTATGGAAGGGTATGGCCGATACCGATAGCCCCAAAATGCTGGATATCGGCCCGATATATCGGTGGGGCAGATTATCAGTCGGGCCTTAGTCTAGAAGGAAAACGGGGTGCTAAATACATGATAGCTACACACAAATAACACACATCTAAAGTTTTATCAAAAATGAACAATACAGTTATTGTTAAAACTGATCTGATTGACTTTTGAAACATGTATAGAAATTATGTGAGAAGGTATAAGATCAGCACATGGAAGCTTGGGGGGAAACTGGAGAGAATCTCCCTTCAGTAGCTGTATGGCACAAAAACAAAACAAACATTCCATGCTAAATAAGACTACAACCCAAAACAACCATTAGCAACATATTGATTACTTATCTGCAATGATTATTCTCCAGAGTACAGAGCTCAATCCTGTGAGCAGCCACTTGGACCCACTGCAATAATATAGCTCCTCAGCCATGATAAAAAGTCTGTGTGCACAGCAGGAGGCTGTTGGAATCACATTATGGAGTTTTAGAAGGCTGTAGACACCATTTTGCGGGATTGTAATTGGTCAGTTATAAAACTCACAGTAAATAGAGGCAGGAGTCAGTTTAAAGAGAGGCTGAAAGAGTAATTTAGGAAATACACAGTTAATATGAGGACCACCAGGATGCTTCCAGACAATCTATTATAAAGCACACTGCAGGAAAGGATTCAAAGGAGCACCAGCAAAACTGAAAGCAAAAGTCAACACAATTATGACTGACATGTAACCACTGCAACAATTTGCACGTACCACCTCTGTAAAAAAGTGCTATCTCAAGTCATTTTGTCATTGTAAGATCTGCGTTGGTGTGAGTTTGCATTCCGTCACAGTGGCTTAGTCCGTTTCCCTACAGGCCGGTGTGACAGCCTTCACTCTAATTATGGCTCTGCTCTGCTTCTGTGTTCCACATAAGAAACAATGGTTCAGATGGTTCAAAGTCAAACTTGCATAGAGCAGCATGCTTAGGGAGGTCACAGGAAGAACTGATATTGCAAGCAGAAAATGTAGGTAACTGTCCTCGTATTGGAGGACAGGAGGGGGGGAAATATTTTTTATAGCTAGCTAGCTAGCTAGCTAGCTAGATAGATCTGCACAATTACTTGAAACGCAATCACATAAATTACTGCAATTTGTGATTTAATGTAAACATATATGCACATGTGCCTGTGAACACCATTTTTTTTAAATGAAGGTCTTCATTTAACAATTAGAAAAACAAGGACATTCAACATGGGGTCATATCAGTACAAATACTCCAATCAACAGAACTGTCTCCTGTGTGGAGCAGGTGCCTGCATATCCACACTGTGCAGGTATAGTCAGTTACTCCCCGACTTTTAGGAGAGTAGAGTGAAAATGCAAAGCCCAAGTCTCTACGTTCCACAGCTAACCTATATCCAACCCACAGCCCCAGATCACAGGACAAAACATTCCACATGTATAAATGTAATAATTAAAGGAAGTCATTGTTGTGGCAAGTTTAAGCTGGTTGGAAAAGTTTGGCTCGTGCTTGTCAGTGGGACAACAACAGCTCACTTGTCCGTTCACCAGTGTACGGAGCGTGTGCACGAATGTCAGTGAAGGTAATCGCTGTGAACAAGTGTGGCTATCCAATCTGCACATCTACCCAATCTGCACCGCATATACGCATTACGGTCAGCCATCATGGCCGCTAATCTATGGCAACTCCGTTTGAACAAAATTGGCAGACCTTACCCGATTTGTGTCTATAAAAAAAAAAAAACATGAAACTTTGTTAATAACATTTACAAATGGGTGAAACATCAAAGTGAACATCATGGGTCAAAATCATATTTCTTAATATCACATTGAAAATGGGCTCATCTTTTAGCTTAATTTGTCCAATTACCACTGCCAGGAGGTTATGTGATCACCTGAGTTTGTTTGTGTATTCGTTCGTTCATTAACAGCTGCATCTTCGCGGCCTGCCACAAGGGTGTGTGCGAGGCCATGCTTTCAACAGCATAAGCTGCCCTGAAGGAGGTTTGCACTGAGTGCATTTCTAATTTATGAATCTAATTTCACTTTTTGAATAGAACAAGTGAAAGAAAAGTTCCAACTGTTTGAATTGTATGTTTGAAAACTACTGAACTGTCTTTAGAACCCGTTTTTATTTCATTTTCAACTGAATAATTTCTATGAATAAAATTATGTAGATTTATTGATTCCTGTACTTGATACCTTTCAGTTTCCATATCTTTCAATATATGTACTTATTTTTCCAAGACTCCGAATAAAAGGTGTTTCTTATGACTCTTGAAATGTAACATTTCAGATGTTTGCATCCATAAATCCGTAACCAAATTATTACATATTTTTCTTATTATTTTTGAAATACGACCACTTACAATTTTTGAATCACACTTGGAAAAAGTAATTAGGTTTAGATGTGTGTTCCACTTGTTAAACTTTGAACATTTATGACTGGAAATATGATTTTTCTTTTTACATTGACAATTTCTGTAGTGCCGTAACCAGTGACAGATTAGTGAAACCCAAACATAAAGACCAGACTGTGTTTCCCAAATTTTAGATCCAAAAAATGTACAACTCCTTTTAATACATACTGTTGATCCACAGTGACATTTATGAAGTTATATCCCCGAATGGAGTTTTGGGGATAGTATGTTTTTGGTCTGACCGCCGCCGCCGGCTCCAGATACTGTAGGTGTTAACAGGATAACTTGAAGAATATTTGGTTTACAAATTTCATCTTTTGCAAATAGATTGATATAATGGAGACGAAGAACTGATTCGATTTTGGATGATTTACCCTTTCTAGATTGCCCACAAGGGGCCACGCAAAAGTTTGAAATCACTAAAGACCATAGCAATCTGGTTAAAGTGATACTCCAGTTTTTTTGACACTGGGTATATTAAATGTGTAGATAAAGTTTTTTTAAATTCCATGTAGTCTTGGTAAAATCAGAGGTGGTTGTTGCTAGGCTAGTGAAAGTGAACGTCTGTCAGGTAGCCGGCCACCAAAACAGCCATACCCAGTCCAAGAAAACACCCAAAGTAAATCAGTTAGTATTCCAGGCTGTTGATGTAAATATCTGTGTTGATAGAATGATTAAGGACGTAAACCAACCTTCCATTTGTTTGATCACCAACAGCAATTCGTACTTCCTGATTGAAAGCTTGACAGTCGCAGATTGATATCACACACTTCGAGCCGCTTACCGGCTGTGTTTGTTTACATGCAACTGTCAAAGTTACGAGCACGGAGCTTGTTCAAAGTACGGAAATGTTTGATAAACTGGAAAAAACAACCCAGACCTGCTCGACCCAACAGTCAGTTGTCAATACGGTAAGTGGTGTACCGTAAAAATGTTTTGAGATTTGTCCAACGTTTATTGAATGAAGGAACATACCGTTTAGTCTATGTATTCAAATGCGATCAGTGAGATTATCACAGACGGACAGGCCTGTATGAACACTGCTTTACCATGTTGTCACATCGTGGTTTTTGATCCGCTATTCCATCTGTAGCAGCGACGTCCCTGACCAGTCCCTGATGAAGTGGGCTGGTCATATCACAACTGACGAGAGCGAAGTAAAATTCCGCTGCTGCTAATAAATTAGTCCCTCAGCATGAGGCACCTCGTGTGACGTAAGGTCGGTTTCCTTATTCTATCACCACAAACATTTACACTCACAGCCTGGAGTAATAACTATTGTACTTTGGGTGTTTTCTTGGACTGGGTATAGCCGTTTTGGTGGCCGGCTACCTGACATGCATTCACTTTCACTAGCCTAGCAACAGCCACCTCTGATTTCACAAAGATTGCATGAAATCTTTAAAAAATAATAATAATAACTATCTACACATTTAATACACTCTGGCTCACTCGGAAATGAAGCCCAGTGTAAAAAAAAGATTCACTTTAACCCTTTAATTCCTGAGACTTTTGCACTTCCACAGTAAAAAAAATAAAATAAAATAAAATTAACAAAAACAGACAAAGTGATCAATTAAAATTTACAAAAATTAATAGTAAACCAACAAAATAAGTAACATGAACAAAGTAAGACATAAACGGAACAAAATTAACCATATAACAGTCACTGGGTTGTTCACGACCCAGTGACTGTTACATCAACAAATCTTCATCTAAACAAATGACTATTTTTATTATCGAAGAAGATGCAATTTATGGGCAACATTATTTGAAAACAGGAAGTCACTAGGTTACGTTGCATCATGATGTCACGGTGGCATGCATGACGCACTGATTTCCAGAAAACCAGTCTGAATGTCTACTGGGGAATGCTGAAGCTAAAGCCCGGTGCACACGAGGCGCCATCGGTGCTCAAGAGCCATTTGTGCTCGAAATTTCACCATCTGCACCTCGTGTGCGGCGACATTCTAGGAGTGCGGATGGTGCTGCGCCATGGGTGCCAAGTATCAAACACAATTTTGGTGATCAGGCGCCAATGGTGCTAGGTGTGCGGGGCATTGAAGCCAACCATGCACTTCAATTATCCATGGCACATGTGCCTTTCATACATCAAATATAGCGACGTCCAGTCAATACATTTCTGACACTATCCTAGAGGACAAATTAGTTCATCTTTGGCATACCTGTCAAGTCTCCCATTTTGGCTGGGAGGCTGCCATGTTCTGCCTCTTTCCCACTGTCCTCCCATGTAAGCATTTTCCTGTAATTCTCCCGTATTATAAGGGTGAGGTGGTTTCCCGGGCAAAACGGAAGACTTGACAGGTATGCTTTGGCCAGAGTACACCTGCCTTGATGATGTAAGGTCCCTAGATTACAAGGACAAGTATAAACTGGACAAGGCAATAGAGGAGATCATGTATCTCTCTGGACTCAAGATCACTGGAGTCTGACTTCGAGGTCGCCACCTTGAATGATCACATGATCAATCATTATCAATGCTGCTTTTGACAGCTATTCCATTGGCACCTATTGTGTGGAGAACAGTGCCACTGGCCCTCGGAAAGCCACCTGCACAAGGAGCCAATGGCATTATGCTGCTGGCTTAATGCTAAAGTGTACTGTGTACAGATCAGAGCGTATATGC
>JAPTYR010000005.1:37820349-37830416 GCA_029814505.1 Siphamia roseigaster | reverse complement strand
ATTCAACAACTTTTTTTTTTTTTTTTTTTTTATACAAGCACAAAATATATCCACATATACACAAATTCTTTTCATGAGCATATCATATTTCTACAGGCTCAAACGTTTGGCAGGATGTTTATTCCATACATCTTCACAGCACCAATAAGGATCTGTTTGAGTTGATGAAATCCCCATCTTGTGCAAACACGTGATCATCAGAGAGTATACTCACCCCGTGCGTACTAACTAACAAACTAACTACACACACACACACACAAATACCTGAGACCCAATAAGTAAATGTTTGACATTTTACATTAAATAATGGTCTTAATTGGAAACAGCATCATGCAAATATGACACACATAAGATACATTTTTATATATATATTTTTTTTAATATGCTCTGTCAGTGGACATTTTATTTATTTTTTATTTTTATTTTTGTCCACAACAGAGGACAAAAATGGTTTGCTGGGTCTCAGGAGGATATCTTTTCGAATGTATTATTCATTACTATTACAACACCAGACAGTTATTTGCTGGTGTGTCTTTGTCAGTTCTGCCAAATTTGCACAGACAAAAAAAAAAAAATGTCTATGATTGTATTTCTGCTGGGAAGAGATTTGTTTTTACTCCTTTTAATTAAATATAAACAGAATTCAAGTGTCTTTCCTTAAAATACTTCACACACACCTATATAGGCTTTCTGTTGCTGAACCATCATGTTTTGTAAGTGAGGCTGCACCCCACCAGCTGGTCACAGCACTTCACACAAATGACTCTTTGGAGGCATACAATGTCACTACACTGGTCTGGAAGGCTACCTTTTATATGAGGCACCATTACGTGTCAGAGGTACAGTAAAGCTCACAACGTGATACACTACTCTCTGACAGCCAGTGCCTAATTAAGATGAAGAACATGGTGGGCTGCTACAGGCAACATTAAAATCTATACGACTCTTACAAATTGCAGGTAATTAGGAAACATGGCAGCAATGCAGAATCAAAGCCTTGCGATCCTTGACACCAAAATTAATTGAGAGATGGCAGCGTGTGGAAACTGAAATAGTTATCATTTTTAAAGATACCATTACAGATATATCATTTACAGAGTTACAAGTAAGAATTTTACTTGTAATATACAGCACATCTTCAAAAACAGGCACACATATTTACATCATATACGTAGAGGTCAGCATTAGTTACACACACAAACCTGTAGACTCGGGTGAAAAACCAAGCTAATATGGATTACTATGAAATAAGTACACTGGCAAAACACAAACTGCCAATGCTCTCTTATAGGAACAAAAGCAGTTACCTGAACAAAGCAATTACAGAAATGAACCACATCACAGTCTCAGTTGACCACATCTACTGTATAAAGTCATAGTGAAACAAATGCACAAAAGCAGAAATAGCATGATACATGAATGTGATTCCTCAAGCACCATAAATACATCATTTTACTCAATAAAATTGCCTTTTTATTTATCTGGAGATGAACCCGAGGCCAACCACACCGATAGATTCAGAGTGAACTAAGCTGAACCGTATGACACACTTTAACTGAACACTTTATTTCGAGAACTCATTAATGGGCCTGAGACTGGGGAAACACTTACTCTCTTGTGTATTATTGTTAGTCTGCGGTTGTTTTTCCATCAAGTCTAAAAATATAATCTAAACACTGTCTCATTCATTAGCCTTCAATATTTGCGCTGAAGCTTACTCTTCTTCATGAGCGGCAATCGATCCAAAATGTATGATATCTTTGTTCTGTTTGTGAGGTAGTGAAATCTTTCACATTATTGACTATTACATTCAGCGCTTTTCTATTGAAAGTATTTTTACCAGTTATGTTGCTTTTCTCCATATTTATCATACAAAAAGTGAACTGATGACTAATTCAGACAGAGGATAAATATTTTAAGTTGCTGAACTATATGATTAAAAGCTAAACTGCAGGGAATCCAGAATGGTTTTGATAATATTTGGCCTTTGAAGACAGGAAAAAGATGAATGAAGATATAATCGAAAGTGGCAAGTAACAATGACTGCAATATAGAAGTTTCATTGCATAAATTCTGAAGCACTATAATTTGTTCCTGGAGTGAAGTGTCTATGGTAAATTTACTGTTAAAAGGCAAACAGTGGCTTCAACAAAAAGTCAATTTCTTTCAGTCCACCCAACATAAACACTGTCCAACTGGAATGATGTCATCCCTTCCTGGCCTGAGAATGAAAGGGAACTGTGGAGCTGAACCAGCTATATTCATTTGCCTAACAAACTAACTTCCGTGTTTCCGTTTGAATGTGAACGTTCGTGCGCTGCTGCAGTCAAACCGCAGGAACAACCGTTTGGTCTGTATCAATAAAGAAGTATAAAGTCTACAATAAAGAAATCTGTTACAATCTGGCAGAAAGAGGGAGAGATTAGGGCAACTGTGCACAAAATAGTTGGTTGGAAGGTTTTGATAAATGCAATTACGGGAAACTGCCCTGTTCTCCACACAGAAACCTATTAAAAGCTTCAAAAATTCAAAGAGCATAAATAAAGCATCAGCATTTCTACTGTCTTAAATCCTGAAAGATGAAAAATTACAAAAGACCATATTGAAACATGAAACACTGAACAAAAAAAGTCAGATGGTAATATCTTTGTTTTAAACAGTCACTCAACATCTTAATTTAAACATTAAACACAAATGAGCATCACTATAAAAAAATACACTTTTTTTTCAGCTTCATCTGTAAATGACATCTTCAGACCCATCATACAGAATAGATGTAAAAAATGCTGTATGACCCTCAAAGGTTTACTTACAACTATTTCTACACATTACTCTGCTCTCCAAGTGGCTCCAGAGCCAAAATAGAGTATTCAAAAATTCTAATTACTGTCCAATTTATGCTTTACTATAACACCCACTGAACAGTGGGTAAGCAGCTGAAGAAAAAGAATAATATCTGGAAGGTGCTGAATAAAAAAAAATAAAAATGATGCGACATGTTTAAGATATAGACAATTTCATATTTTAATACTGTCTACTTCTTTCTCACTCCCATTTTCATCTCCTATTACAGCAGAATGCTGGCAGCAATAATTTGATCAGGTCCATCAATTGTTGAGTGTTTTTTAAAACTCAGTTTATATTTCAATTCATTTTTCTGACACAAAGACCAAAACCTTACATTGTACATTATCATAAAAATTCAATAAAGCATGAGAAACCCCTTCACATAACATAATCAATCTAGATGCATTAATGCACAGCCTTCAGTCCCTCTGCCAGCAGAAAACACAAATCCAATATGATAAATGATCCAAGGAAAAGTATATTATCTCAGTTCATACACATAACCACACAAACTATTATAATATATCTGTACTGAAATAGTGGGTATTAAAATTAAGTATTAATTCAGTCAAGTTTTACAGTAATCACCCTCTTAAGACACCTAGTGGAAAATGTGCATTCAGTTTCTACACATGTAGAGACAACATACGATAGCAGTACTGGCTACTCTATGCTGCAAGTATTAACACAAAAAGGTCTCAAAGTCCTGACTGTGTTGTTGGTCTGCAACCAGTGAAGGAGCTTTTCAAGCTGTAATTACACACAAAGTCACCTTTCAGCCACAGCTAACAAAACACTTACACACAGCTGCATTTCCTTGCCTACCTGTAGCCCTCGTCTCCTCAGAATACTGGACTCGTCCATGGTAAAGAGTCCGACTTCATGCCTCCCTACCGGCGCATAGCCATGCTGCACTGCCTCGCTCCAGCCTCCTGCTCCCTCCCTCCCTCGGGCTAAATCTGATCTTAGCAGCTGCTAAACACTTCCACCAGAACTTATCTGATTGGATGGGGGCAGTCAGCTGACACATCCTCTTGTTCCTCTCCTCTGTAACTTCAGGAGTCAAGGAGGGAAATGGAGAGAGGAGAGACGGAGAGAGAGAAATGAGGGTGCGTGAGTGAGAAAGATTGGGAGAGAGTAAGGTAGAAGAGAAAGGATAAGCAGTTCTAATTTACCATAGCAACGGGTGGGGGTTTGTGTGCAGTGGGGGGCTGCCAGGGACAAGTGGGAGCCCCAAGACTCATTTCTCGCTTTTTGGGCACCCTCGGTGACCATGAAAATGAGAGGATATCCTTCCCAGCATTGTTCTACCTGAAGCTCAACAATGAATCTGGCATCCTGTCTACAGCAGGAAAGGTTACAGACCAGTCTGGTCTTATTGCAGTCAGTGAGTCACACAGTCATTTATTTTAGAGAAGGAGGGGGAAAAATGGCCATACATACCATTTAACTAAAAATTAAAAAAATAAAAAATAAAAAAAAAGGTTTCCACTGAAGACCTTCCAAACCTGGTTTGAAAATGTAATGTAACTGCTGTGGACTGATTTGCATTAATGAAGGCTTCCATCACTCTTAAACCAATTCAGAATCATCATCATGGTTGAAATCAACCACACTTCCCCATTTTGTACATAACTGCATATCCTGTATCACTTTCCAACAATTTCATGCGCTGCTTCTGTCTATTACAGCTTCTCACTGAGATGAGCTTTGAGGCAGTCAGCAAGTGACCACAGATCTTTACTCTCACTAACCCAGTGTCCCCACACCCTACTGAATTATTAGCATTAGGAAAATAAGTTGTTTCCAGTGCCATGTTGCTGATTCGGTCCTGCAATTTTGCATTCTGTTTCAGTCTGTGTTTTTCTTTGCCCCCCCTCTCTTTTTCACTCTCTCACTCATTTCCATTCACTGTGGTACTGCTCTGTGAATATTAAGTGGGCCCATTCCATTCTCCTCATCTCCAGCCAAGCTCAAATGATTTCTCTTTGCGAGCATGGCCAGGAGTGACAGCTAGCCACTATGTGTTGTGGAGGAGGGTCGTAGGGTTGTCAGACAGGTGACCGCTACATAAAGTTTTCCTTTTTTGAAACCTGTGCAACAGAAAACTGACAGAATTGTTGGAGCAGCTGGGCTGACAGTCATTTGTGGTGTTGGTGCTGATAAGAAAGTAGCAAGTAGAAAGCCCACGTCTGCATGTCTGTAATCAGGCTGTTTTTGAATAAAGCCTTAAGACCTCAGAGGATGAGGATTACGGTAGTCAACTTTTTCAGCTTGAACAATGTCCTCCAGATTACCTGTGGGAATTAAAGAATCCTGTTATGTCTGATTGACTAGTCTCGAGTCACTGCTCAGTCTGCGGCTGCTTAAAGGAACAATTAAGAAATTTCAACATTGGACTATGAATGAAGATGAGGAGCAGCAGGGGAGGGTCATTCCCCTCATTCAAGAAAGAAAATCCTTTTTTTTTTTAAATCTAGCGTTAAGCCACTTTATTTACAACTGCATACAACCTAAGGATAACAGCGCCAACAGGAGGATAATACCATTACTGCTACTAGTGAAAATATACTAAACACAAAATTGTAGTCATTTCTGGTATGAACACAGCCAAGAATACAGACAGCTTATGCCAGTGGCCATGGAGTTAGTCCAAAGGATAGCCCTCTGGGAGATGTCCAGAGGTTGCTGGTGACTCATTTGCTCCTGGCAGGTGGGCAGCTGAGGTTGTTCCCTCTGCCTTTAGAGAAAAAAGGGAGCGTTGGCACTGAAAGCATGCAGGGAGTGCTGATTGAGTGACCCACAGCCTCTGGTCTGCCTGAGCTTATCAGACCAAGAGGCAACCTGCAGATGTAAGGCAAGCAGAGGAGGGATATGGCCTGTGAAGAGAGGAGTAAAGAAAGAAAGTCCAGGTTTCACAGGTCTGTCAATCCCCCTCCACATAAAGAAAAGCAAAAAAAAAAAATCCATCTGACCAAAGCCAAAGAGCTGAGACTATCTGCCCAGCCTCCCAATGGATCAGGCACATGTTCAACCTTGACAACAAGTACAACCAATAGATGTGATACATGACTCTCAATAACAGTCCACTTTTCAATTTTGGACACATTGGCAGATCCATGTAAATGTGAGAGTTCATAAGATGAAAAGAATGTTAGCTTTAGTCAAAATGGAAAATCCAAGAGGCAAGTTTTTAATACCGTATATCCTCAGTGCGAACAAAACACATTCACAGTACACAAGGCAGATCACAGTTGAAAGCCTGCACTGAGAAAAATGTATTTCAACGAGCAGGTGTGACAGATTTTGAACACCGCAAATGCAACTACTGCATCTAGAGTGGCAGATTCATTTAGATTATTGACATGTGTAGGAAGACATGCCTCGTGGACTGTGCAGGACCAGTCTGTAGACTTAAAAACACAGCGCAATGTTGCGCATACTGTATGAAGACACACAGCTGTGTGCTTACAGAAAACAATACAATACCTTATATACTAAATTTAATGGTGGATACACTTTACAAACAAAACATGCCACAGAGCCAAGGCAGTGACCACAGACAATCCGATAGATGAAGTGCATCAGGGCAAATTCTCTCGATACTGCTCCATGTTCACATATACTGGAGCCTATTCCTTTACCACTACAAACAACAATGATATCAGCAAAGGACATCACTGACTACAATTATGAGGGAGAATGAGGGACCGCAAAGGCACAACATCAGGATTATGATAAGTCTTATCGCCATATCGCACCAGAAGTGAAATATTGATTTTCTGCCAAACAGCATCACAGTCAAGAGAGATGTTCTATACTACTCAAAGAGCTACGCACACCCGGGGGCATAATAGAAGAGCATGTGGGAGAAAAAGTAGGCGTAAAAAAGCAATAACAGGACTCCTGTGAGGAAAAAGGGGAAGAGGTATGTTGACAGGGCCAGAGCAGTCTTAAACCACATAATACAGAAATGGATGAATTTATAGTGAGAATACCGAATGTCACCATTGGTATTTACCAAAAACATTAAGTATAATAAGAATTTGAGATAAGTAATTTGAATCTAACAAACAGGAGCATTTCATTGAATAAACAAAGACCGTGAGTAATCACTTCTTATTAATTTACCTGTTCCCATGGATAAGAAAGTCCAGTGTTTATTACATTACAGGAAGCTACAACTTCCACAATTTAGTTCCCTGTTTATCCCTAAAAAGTAGCATCAGTAGTTTAAGCAGAAGTAAGATTTAAGTAAAACAGCCTATTTAATGATTTAATGTCAAAGGAGCAGTAACACCACCTACCAAGTTCATGTCCACAGACCAGGAGCAAATACAGCGTTTCATCATTCTGGTTTTAATGGAAAATATTTCAGTGCTAGCAGCTTTTAAGAACTGAATTTTCTGTAGAGAGATTTGAACTGGGAAAAAAAATTATTTGACATCTGAAATATCGCCAAAGAATTGTACTATGAGCTAGTATAAAATATTGGTTCTGCTGGTAGCACATAATGAAGAAAACATCTCAAGTGAAGCTCTACACTTTCCTTGAAATCCTTCAATTACTTATTTACAACGTTGTCACGTTTTCACTACAAGATGTAGTCTGAAGCATATAGCAGCTACAGATCAAAATTAAATAAGCAGTAACCAAATCCAATAGCCAATTCAATTTCATCAGACAAGGAAATAAATGCCAAATTAAATTTGACTGTGGTTACAATCGACAACAATCTCATGCTCAGCACATGAAATGCAGCAACACAATCCGTATACTAGCAGCTGTCCATTAATTCATTGTTCGGAGGGCCAAGATTTGTGCGTTTCAATGAAACACTACCATAATTTTTGATAAATGCTGTTCTGCCCCCATTACTGAATGGTGTTAGAAAAATACCTTATTTTATAAAATCCAATTCCTTCAAGACAGAACAAAACGGTTACCAAAAATAATTACCAACATTTTAAAATTGAGAATTAAAGGGTGAGTGAAAAAAGCTGCTTCTATTCAGAGAGTAAAAGCGTGTGTTTGTCTCTTTCACTCCTCTTCCAAGGTCAGCCAATTCACCATCCTTTCTGAACCTGTTCTAAAGGTAGGATAATACAGTGGCTGTGGATGCACCCCTGAGGTGTAGGTGCAGCTGACTCTAAAAGATACCGCTAAATGTAGGAACACATCAGCTATTCAGCTTGTGTTTAACAAAGTATCTCCAAGTGGGGTTCAGTTCCCCTCATGGGATTTCCCCAAAGGTGTTAACCTAAAAGTCACAGCATTAAGAACAAAAAAAGCAAATGATGATGTAGAGATTATTATATTATGTGGTGTCAGAAAGTGCTGGCAGTAAAAGACTTTCAAAATGAACATGTATCAGCTTTTTAGAGATGTACACAAGTAAGACAAATCTCATGACTCATGGCAGAATTGCTGTCAGTTTGTTGTGTAGTTGTTCATGCCTCATCCTACCCTTCTGTCAACTACACAGAGAGAGAGATGAAGCATTAAAAATCTGTGAAGTAAATAAATGAAGTAAATAGTCATCCAACTCAAGCAGTTTAATATAAATTAGTCCTAACATGATTTGTCTGCTGATTGACAATTACAATGCAGAACACGATGTATTGATTTAGTCTGCCAGACACTATTACTAAAAGGATTAGTTTGTTGCTGTAACAAGTAAAAGGGTGCAGGTGCTTTATTTCCAAATACTTAAAATGCACTAGCGCCCTCCAGTGTAGGGAATGAGGTAAGACATTTGAAGTACATAATATTACATTTCCCCCTGCACATTATATATGCCTTCATGTGGTTATATCAAGTGAAGCATTAAAGTCACCTGGGGTGGAAAATTTCCAGTATTACATTTCATCAAGGTTGTGTTATTCAAGCTCACGCCATTTATCAAAACTGATTTGACTGACGGGTGTATTAAAATCAGACACCAGAATCATATCTTAGTGAGACACTATGCTGTTAGAGTAAACAGGGTGACCATGATGATATAAAACATACCATGCAAACATACAGCTAAATATGCATTCATGCATCACAAGCTTTACATTTTATACTGAATTAACCTTTTCTCCAAATAGTATGAGTGAGACACTGTAAATGACTCATTGCTTAACCCAGTGTGTCTGAATTCCCCATCTCACACTTGAGACAAAATGAGGATGAAGTCGATCAATGTATCTGTCAATGCCATCTAAACACAGCGAGACCAGGCTGAAGGTCACATCTGTGCTTAGGACTTCATTTGCTTTGAAGAAAGCATACACTTGGGACTTGGAAAATTATATTGCGTTTATCCATTTTCCAGCCATAGGTGCATTTTGATTTATAGCACATGTAATCTCGTGATTCATATTGGCATTTAAAATAGTTACCCCACTCAAAATATGATGAATGGGAACATTGAAATTATGTGACTGGCAATACTTTACATTTCCAGAAAAAAAACACTTTACCACAGTAAAGCACTTTCCAAAACAATGCAACAAAATGCTTTATAAACCCTTGCAGTGACAGAAAGGTCATAAATAAATATATAAGCCATTTATTAAACAAAAATAGCGGGAACAATTTGTGAAATTTTTGAGCATAAGCTGTCAGAATTTCTCTGTGCAGGACTTAGGAAGTGCTCACCGGACTGGACGTGAGGGAAGGATCAGACTTTCCAAGGTTGAGGGAGCACATACGAAGCAGATTCGAGATCTCAGATGTTGGGTGCCAGGTTGTTAGTGTCTGCTGGGCACTGGAGGGTATTAGAAGGTACTTTCCTGCAGGGCAACAAGAGGGTAACAGGTGGATTTAGATGGGATGGGTACAAAATGCTGAATTGTGTGGAACTCAAAAACGTCAAGGTCAAGTTTACTTACATAAGCACATTAAAGGAACAGTGTGTTGAATTTTCTAAGTGTTCTTTCCAATAATCACTGATTAAAATGGAATAAAATGGTGCCCATTCAGTCAAAAGATTACATTGTTCTAACACATTTAACCTATAAAAACCCGTCTAAATATACACTGCTCACAAAAATTAAAGGAACACTTTTTTTATTGGACCTGACATGAATTGAACTAAATCTGTCCGATAATTATCTGGTTGGTTAAGCAGCTGAGGGCCTCATTAATCAATTTCAACTGTATTGGTGTTCATGGAATTAACAACAGGTGCACGTCAGTGGCAACAATTAGAAAACCCTCAAAACAGGACTGGT
>JAPTYR010000005.1:37661954-37672045 GCA_029814505.1 Siphamia roseigaster | reverse complement strand
CTCTCTTATGAGACCTACCAGATCGGTAGGTACCTCAGTTGAGAGACCAGGTTGTAATTTTGCAAAGTTCGTGCAATCTTCAAGAAACTGGGCATGTTCTCTAAATTGTTCTGTTTGAGGAACCGGTCTTGGTTTTCACGTTCCCCTATCGGGTTCTCCTAGTAATAATAATATATTTTTTTTTCTTTATTAAGGTGTGACCAGAGGTTACAAAAAAGACCTCAGTAAAATAACACATAAAACCAGCTTTGAGCATAAAATGCCATAAAAAAACAAATAATTTATTGAGACATGGAAGATAGGAAGGAAGGTGGGGGGGTTTCTTCTACAAACCCAGGGCCTGACACCAACTGTTCTGTTCATCTTTATTTGCAGATCAGATGTTTGAAGCCCTAGTATTTGAGGATTTCAGTGGATAAAGTAGTCACCAAAATAAATCTCAACAGTTTTGTTATGAAAAAAAAAAAAAAGCAAAAAGTGTGGGACAAAATTGAAGTCATTGGTTCATGATTGACAGTTTTCTCCCCTTTTATGAGGGACACTCACATTAGTCTGATTTTTAATTCATCATTTAAGTAGAAAAACATAATTTGGACAATAGAATAGCAGGGCCTATGGCTGTCTACAGACAAGCATAAAAATAAGCTACATTTATTAGAAGCAACAATTGGACTATTCACTACTACATATGTACCCATGCAAATAATTAAATGTTAGGTAGCCTATTTCCTCCCCTTTGTCACCCCAGTATTCACTATGAATGAATTGTTCTTTGCTTTTTTTTTTGTTTGATTAAAGTTACAGTAACTGTTCAACTGCTGGATGTTGTGACTCCACTGATCAGGGGTTTCAGAAGCTGTTAAATGATCCAGCAGGTACTGTGTTTATATGCTGTAATACACCAATCTCTTGACAGTGTCACATAATCATTTATTTGAGTGCCTTGCTTGACAGTATGAGTCTCACAGCAATGTTTTATTTCTTGACAGGTTCATAAATATTTTCTTGCAGAACACGAATTCATTCAAACACACAGCTTGTCATCACTGTAATTATATTTTCACTGAGCCTTTTTTCCTGGTGATGAGTTTGGCCAGAAAATTGGCACTAGCTTTCATCTACGGAAAGTTAAACATCTAAGGTGGTTGTTATGAAGTATTGAAAACCTAGCAATAATATCACTATAATAATAAATTTATCTGATTATGAAAGGGAAACAGCAGATTACATTATTTTTATGGATGAAGATTAAAAAAAAAAAGAAAAAGTGGTCACAATGGAGAGGATTTCCACTGAGCCTGCACTGGAAAATAAGACTGATGGAGAGAAAATGAGGAAAAGAGGGACTGATAAAAGAGACAATGTATCCCAGCTGAGTAATGCAAGTGGCAGATGAATTGAAAACAATATCCCATCCACTGGGCTTGCCAAATTCAGTTACGGATTTCACATTTAACCTATTGTATCCCCGGAGCTGTTTTGAAGAGAGTGAGCAAGAAAGCAAACAGTATTAATCCTCAAAAAGTTCAAAATATCTCACTGTCATAACAAAGGATCGAGCCCTTGTTCTGCGTAAAGTCTGCAAAATAATATTAACTGCAGATGTGAAGGAAGATGGAGGCATAAACACTGGGCCCTGTCTTTTCTAAATGTTTAAAAATGAGCCCTAATGCAGAAGGGCTGTGGGTATTTGCCCAGCTGTTGGATAAATAAGCACAGAGATTCAAAGGCTGGATAACCTCTGCCAGTGCCCATCAAACCAAACAGATGAGAGACCGTAGTAATGTGCTCCATTCGCAAATGGGACAACACTGACTCCAATTAGCCAACAGTCCCAGATCCACAGGGGAAGTGGTGGAGATCTACAAACAAAATAAAAGAAAGGGCTGCTGTGATTAGTCTTAGATTTCACTGAACCCATGCAAATGATATCAAAAGAATTCCCATTTTCTGTCCTTTTGCGCCGCCATTTAAGCCATCCACAAACCTCAGGTAAATCGCAACCGTTAATCAAGGTGGATCTAGTGTTTTCTTTACAAACACTGATGTCATATCCATGTAATTTACCTTACACCTGTGTTATACAGCACTGTGATTACACGCACTCCTCTGCTGGCTGTGATGGAGCAGTCACAACATTTACAGGGAAAACACTTTGATCCGCAGAAATAATTGGCAGCAGGATCCTTCCGGGACATCTTTCAAGAGATTCAAAAAATGTTTTCACTACTGTTGAGCTCACTGGTGTTCACTCTTTGCTAGATTGGAGGGGACAGAGTGCACAGAGCGGTAATTAAAGCGAGGTGGAAGAAGTGAGTTGACATTCATCAGGACTGAGGGGGAAAGTTAATGCTGTGCTTTGTGCCAAACCAATGGCCTAATTTTTCATCTGTAGTTTGTTTTGTCATGGTATGACCAATTCTTTTAGCCCAATCTCATACTTCCACATTTAATCCTTGCTATTGATTGTACAAATACAATTTTCAACATTATTATATCATTAAATGTATGTTTTGCCGCTGGGACCTTCAAAGAGCTGGCTGTTTCTGAAGGCATTGCTTGTTGCTGATGTAATAATTTCCCTGGGATATTTAAAATAAACACATTAGACTTGAAAGAATTCAAAACTTGTCTGGGTCTATAATGCCGGGCCTTTTGATTGGCATTAGGCGTGGAATGCCACTTTTTTTTTGCTGGAAACCAATGGTTGTCTTTTGAAAGCCTGCGTCTCCAAGCTCCCATGCAGTGTAAATTATAGGATAATAGGGTGCAGGCGATTGCAGACTCTGTTTATTCAATCCATTTCTTCACACAAGTTCCCATTGCCTTTTTCCTCCTTTCTCCTGTGTGTGTGTGGTGGTCCTCTGATCTGGCTGACCCTCGCCATGTGTTTTCACTTTCGGCTCTGATCTCAGCTCTGCGACCAGCGGGGAACCAAATACAAATTGAACAGTAACCATTCACAGGCCGCTCTTTTTTCATACCACCGCTAAACCTGCTTTGTCTTCCTCAGGAGGAGCTCAGGGATAAATGTCCCCAGTTTGGTCACAGCCCTTTGGTTCGCTCCCCCTCACAGACATCAGGTTTTGTTGTAGTCGTCCGACAACAAATGTGGTTTACTGCAGCTCATAGCACATTTGACATCCTTTAAATCTACATCACATTGTATCCCTGAAAGAATCAACAGGCTACAAATGAAAACCTTTGACGTGTCTCAAAGCATCTAGAATGACGAGCGGAGACCCAGAGAAAACACAACCAGGAGGAACAAATCGCCAGTGTTTGGGTGGTGTGCTTTTTATTATTTCAGTTAAGGTGAAGTTTTCATTAGGCCCATAAGACCCCCCCTTCTGAAAGCAAGCTCTCTTTCTGTGAAACTTGCTGGACAGCAGCCGCTTGCAAGTGGCAGGGTATGTTTGTTCAGCTTTTATTGGGAGATGTGGTTTGAAGAAGTTAAAAAGAACCCTTTTGTTGTTCTTGGGGTTCATATTTTCTCTGGAGTTGCTCCACGCACAGTGTTTGTTCCCCTGCCTGAAAATGAAAAGGGTAAAACCTGAACGCAATAACTCACCTAAAGTGAAGACAAACTCTCATGGATAATCTCTCAGATAAGATATAAATCAAGCCGGGGGAAAAACCATGAGCTGCAGGCTTTTATTGAAGGCGGATGCCAGAATTAATGTTTGGACAGTTTACCTTCATGCTTTAAATATCCAGCTAAGACTTAGCAAATGATTTGGCGACCTAACATAATGTAATCCACCTCGATTACACCAAATCCCTGATATATGATTGAATGATAACGCACTGATAACATCTACAGGCTATTGCTGCAATATAAAACGCATAAGATGGCAACTTGCTGCAACCATGTGCATTATTGTTGACATATTTGGGTTTGTTTTGTGATTTTTAATGATTCTGTCCTCACCAGTATTCTCCATCAGAGCCTCTTTATTAAAGTGACTTCATCACCTGTTTCACATTAAAGCTTCACGCATGCAGTCCCAACCCCTTGTATCTTGTAAACTCTGCTTCGTTTACTTAGACTGGCTTTCATTGCAGCCATTTTGCATGGTTTACCTTTGTTTACTTTATTAACCCAGGGGGTTACTCTACTTAAACATACCAGTTGAATGCTTCAGCTTTGGGTTTCAACATTTCTAACTCAAAGTCTTTTTCAGGACTTTTGAAAGTGGCTGAGGCTGAGACTGAATGGAACTAATAAACATCATAAAAAGATATCATTGTCAGCTAAAAACCGCAACTGTCATGACTGACAGATGTCTTAATAAAAGAAATGGATGGATAATAATAATAATGATAATAATAGAAATGTTCCTCAAATGGCATAGTTTCATAACCTTTGATTTTTCTTTTTTCTAATGTGTAATAAATTTAGCTTCTGTCTGCCGTCTGTCATTAATACAATGACAGACGGCTCCTTTTTGAGTTCCAGATTGATCTTTTTCTCAAGAGTGATGGACAGTGTCTCCTCCTGCATCAGTTTCATATGCACATGTCTGGAGCCCTCAGAGGATTCTTCTTAAATAAACAAAGGCTCAGAGCAGCAGTAGGCCAGAGGAAAGCCTAAAAATCTTGTGCGTGCACTGAAAGTCAAGTGAAGCCGTCCTCATTTGGCAAACCAAAAATATCCCCAGTTAAAAAAGCCGCTCTATGGCTGATGGCTGGTGCTCAGTTCCCATGCTCCAGTATTGTGTCTCTCCCAGCTGCAGCCCGGGAAAATGGGGGAGGCACACTCATGGGTGGTCCGCCCCACATGGTCCCACACTTTGTGGTTTGCGCCCTACATCTGATAGCAGTGGCTCTCAGCTGGAGCGCGCACAGCTCACATTCTATGCCATTTTACTGCAACAAACTCAAACTTAAGGAGGCAGGAACTGTTTACCGTACAATATCTTCATCAGTGTTGCACAGCACAGCTGGCTTCCCATGCACCAACACTAACCTCTCATCACCAAAGGATGTTCTAAAATTCCTCTGTTTGTGAAGGACCTTTACCAATAATCAGACAGATAATGGTTTTCAGTGATTAGAACTTTTTTTCCCTATTTATACGCTCATGCCTGTATGCTGCTTTTGAAAAATGCTTCTAGTAATTGACACTATTATCTACTTTATCAGGCACAGTTGAGTGAGCATTAACTACTTGTGCTGCACCACAACCATTACTCTGGGCACATTTGGCTTAAAGAGACTCTCACATGCCTTTTCTTTGGGAGTAAAATCGATCATTTCTCAGCCAGAAGGTTTTGCAATGTTCAAACAAAGTGAACACAGTGACATTTCAATAGTGAATGTTACTTAGCAAGTGAGGGGGCTGTTAGATCATTTACATTGAAGTGGATTTATCCTCCTGCCCACAAATACCACATTTTATTGACTTTCATACTGGCAATCTGATCTGAAGTACAGGAGCACAATTAGCTTCATAATAACATTTTATGGAAATCATCGATATGGAGCAGAGCAGGGATTTAAGTTGAGGCGAGGGCTTCAAGTGTGGTCTTCTGTGTGCTACAGACACTGAGACTTTGTTTCTCAAGAGCAGAGAAGCCAGCAGCAATTATTTAAGCCATGCACACACATGAAGATGAATACTGCCACAGTTGTGCATTTTATGTTCAGTAATAGTATGGGGTTTATGGCAGCAGCGGGAAGTGTATCAATGCCAAGTCTTAGCTTTGAATAGTCAATATTTTTCAACAATTGTCTGATTTAAATTAAATTGTTTTGCAACTTAATTTATCCTGTGTAACAATTGCAAAGTCTTACTTTTAAATATATTTTAACAATGTATTTAATTTAGGTTATGTACTATACATGCTATTATGAAAGGATTGTGTGAATGTTTTGTTTTTTTTTTTTTTTAAATAGGAAACTTTATTGTATTATTTTGATGCTTTTAAATTCATGCAGGCAGTTATTGCGGTTGAGATGAAATGAGATTTTTACAGCAGGTAGCATCCAAGATTATGGTGTGTCACCGTCAGCTACTATGTTCCGTATGTTGATTGTGGACCAGATATAACTATATAAACATCTAGAACAAAAATGTAAGCATGTGTTTTTTGCCACTGCATGGGTATTCAGTGGGTTAAAATCTGCAGCTCCACTGATGTCTCTAAATATCACACTGTGAACCTGTTCACTGTTCAGTCTATGCCACACCTGGGCAAAGTAAGGCCCGGGGGCCACATGCGACCCGTTAGCTGGCCCTGACTGGCCCGCATGAGCTCATTGGTAAATTAAAAGTCAATTCAATATATATCATACAGCTTTTATTTTGCAGGATTTGCTAAATTAACATTTTTCCACCTGTATGTTCCACACCCAGCATGATGTTTATGCACTGATTGGTTTGTTGGTGAGTTTCAGCCCATTAAGATGTCAGGTAACACCACAAAAAAAGAAAGATTATTAAGAATGCAGAGAGTTTAACAACTCATGGATTTCTAAACATTTCTTCACTGAAGTCAGGGAAGGAGTGAAGACGTGCAAAACAAACAAAGCTGCATTTATGATTTTTCATGTAAAGTCAACATGGAGGAAAAAAAGAGAACACAGAGCTGGTTTTTGAAAATATTTTGTTAATATTCATTAAACAGTTGGATTCTATGCTCCACGTTTTCATTGTATTTTATTTCCTGTTTTTAAACAGATACACATTGAGCAGAGCTGCAGGTGAATTGATCCAGCCCTTAATAACTCTCAGTGTTTCTGATGTGGCCCCATAGGAAAGTTAATTGCCCACCCCTGCTCTAAAGTATCAGCCAAAGAAACAGAAAAATATACAGTCATCATTCAAAGAGGTAGTCAACACAGATCAACCATGACATTCAGCTAAAGCTACAACATGCCAATTTGTGGAAACCCAGAAGTCAGTCTGTACACTGAATAAAATGATTTTTTGATGTAGTAATATTTATTAGCTTAGCTGTCACAGTTTTTATGTTCTAATTGTTTTAATGAGTACTTGAATTATTCAAGTAGAACTAAATCTATAATTCAAATAATTAATAAATGTGTAGGAAGAGTAAGTTGCATTATGTATTTTCACACAATATTCAAAGGTCTCATTGCACATGAACCTAGAAATACCAATTAATTTTTAATAATTGTGGTTGTTTTGACACCCTATATGCACCTTGTAGCACAGGGACAGTTTGTGCAGTCATGTAACACGTAGTTTAGAGTGTCAGTGAGTCATGTTAGGATGAACTACCTTGCAAGTTGTAAATATTTGTTAAAAACAAGTTGTTGTTCTGTGTTTTGTTATTCAATAAGTACAATTTGTAAAGGAGAAAGTAAAATTCAATTACCAAATTCATCATATCAGTAAATTACTTGAGATTAGCCAGTAAAATGAACCACATGTAAAGTTTACTTGATGATCATCCTTTTAGAATTTAGTGCAAATACTTTCCTAAGTAGATAACACCCCCAATTGTTTTCAGTGTACTACAAGTATTTTCATTTACATGCAGTTTTTACAAAGAAATCCTTTCTTAGGTTTTTAACAATAATCACTACTTGCTTTTTTGGAGTAAATTTTACTTGGGTGTTATGAACTAAATCCATGAAGAGATGCAAGTAAATTTTATTTTAAAATGTGCTATGTTAAATTTGCTTGCCATTTCTGTGTGGAAATCCTTTCCTAGATTTTTCTAAGTAAACCCCACGCAATTTTTTTCCAAGGGTATTTTGGGGACAAAAACACTAAATACCTATAGACACATAATAATGTTAACCTTGAATGTTATTCCTGAAATTCACTCAGATAGTATTGCAGTAAATTACTCAATATAACCGTGATGTACTCATCACTGAGCCACAAACTGTACTGGATTGAACTGAAGTGACAACTACTCCAGAAAATTATGTCAGAAAACCACAATCGCAAAGTCCATTCACTACAGAAAAGCAAACATGCACAAAGGAATAGATGTTTGTTATCAAAAAAGGTCATCTGCATCCATTTCACCTGATGCGAACAGCTAAGATAATGACTTGTGGGAACCTCATAATCTCACAGTAGAGGAATGCTGAGATAAATAGACATCTATGGTAGCCAGTATCTCAACATTAAAGCCTGAAAACTTTAACAGACACCACACTTTGTAGATTAAAGACCACAAAAGGTAACTGAAGGAGTTATAAAGAGTAGCATGTAATATCCACTTCAAAAAAGTTCACTTAATCTAATGGTCAGGTTTGCTTATATAATATATTATTTATTTATTTATATTATGCTGCATCTTTTTAACCTGTCCCACGTACCAGATGTGCCAGTTGTCTCATTGTACATTTGTATGATGACAATAAAGTATTCTATTCTATTAATAAAAGGAAAAGACATGAAATCCAAGGACAATATCATAAAAATAAAAATAGTCCAAAAAAGGAACTGCAGTCACAAGACAGGGAGATTATTTTTGGGATAATTGTGTCATAATCATAAGCATCACCTAGTCAGATGCTACACTCGACATGCTATCACATAAAAATATGCTAGACCATTAAAATCTTTCACTCTTAAAACATAGAATCCAGGAAATTACATTTCTGTAAACATGAGAAGGGAATTGGAAGACGGAAGGGAAATTAAGTCTGAGCTGCAATGTTCACCTAGCATCACCTTGAGGGGAACAAATAAACATCCATCACTGTTTTCCAGTAATCTTTGCCTTAGAGACAACAGTTATTAATTTGGATTAATACCAAATCTATCAATTTTGTACTACAATTAAAAAATACACAAATACCTAACAATAGACTAAAGCAAAAACACAAAAACAGGCGGATAAGGGAGGAAGAGGAAGTGAAGGGGTATGTCAGGGCAGATGGCTGTTTGGTATGACAGGAAATGACCAGGTGAATTAGCAAAGGAATGAATACACAACCTACCTGTGCTTCATATTTTCTACATTATTTCTGTTATAATATTAGACAGTCTTAGTTGTGTGTGCTAAAGCTTGTTTGCCTTCACTAAAACAGTACATCCCTGCCACATGATACCAATCCATCCTAGTGTAAAAGGGGTCACGAAGGGTTCGGGTTAATGCCTGTGACTTGAAGAACAGGTACAACAGGGAGTCAGGGACATATGGAAACATTTCAAATGCATTGTGTAGAGTGAACCTAACTAGACTAAACAAGTTGTTGTCACTTCAGTGGAGAAAGATTTCTAACAATACAGGCGCGATATGAAAGTCATAAATGTTATGTCTTGTTTAACGTAAATGAAATATGAAAGCCAAACCATGTGCTTCAGTTCCTTTTTACGTTACTCAAAAATCAGGACAACTTCCTCGTCGGCTTTTTCTGAGAGTATTAAATTGGATAAGCTAAAATGACACGTAAATATTTGTTTTAGAAAACATCGGAAGAGTTTAGTTTTAAGTATCAAATACATTCGAGTACTTCTTTAAACGTTATTTGCACAGTCGCAAATTTGCAGTTTGATAATTGCCATATGTTCTGCTCTAACTTATTGCGCAAAGTTAGCAAGTTTGCTAACTTTTATGACTGGCAAAACATCTTGCGGGAATAAAAACCAGCCGTTCACATACTGAGTTGATAAAAACTTGTCAGTAAATCAGTTACCTTTCTGTGCATCTTCCATTGTGCAGCTGGATGTAGTTTTTGCGGTAGTTTGATATCCAGAGACTGCAGGTTGTCCACTTGGCTACAGGACTTCTTCCTGTTCTCGTCTCATGTTGCCAGGCAGCTCCGCCACGCGGGGTGGGGTCCGTCCAACGTCATCACGCAGCAGTGTAAACACACTCCAGCACGTGGATCAAGTTTTACGGCGTCAACATCGCAACTGCTGGTGATCGGTGTTTACTTGTGCAAAAGTGCGCAAGACGGATAGGTCACACTTCACTTACATTAACACAACTCAACTCATTCTTCATTCTTAAATTTCAAATTATATGGCAACTTTCATATACACAGCAAATAACAGGAAAAAAAGAAAAAGTGAGAGAGAGAGCAAGATAGATAGATAGATAGATAGATAGATAGATAGATAGATAGATAGATAGATAGATAGATAGATAGATAGATAG
>JAPTYR010000005.1:37608999-37621383 GCA_029814505.1 Siphamia roseigaster | reverse complement strand
TGCGTTCATTTGATTGGTTGTTGTAAGCAGCGCAGATACACTTGACCAATGAGAAATGCGTCACGGAGGGACGGACCAACGGACGGACAAAGCCTCTTATAGAGATGCGTGAGACGCATCTAAAAAGGCTGAAATGTTCATGATAATGATAAACCATACTCAACTCAGTGTGCTCCAGAAGTTGGACAGGTTAAATGCTCCATCTGATGTATTTGACTCTCCATCTATGGTGAAAAGAATACAATGCATCTGTTTGAGTACAACTGGTTTTAACCTCACACATGAAGACAACTGTTGGAAACGAAAAGATCCATTACGTACGAAAACGTTTTTGAGTACAATTTAAGAGCACCCAAACATGGAGAAAGTTGAATCAATGCATACTTTGGACTACCACAAAACTGAAACCTGAGGTAATAATTAATTATCATGTAGGTCATATAAGTTCACAATAGTATAATCTATGTTGTTTATACAACCACTGTAGTGTAATGCCAATTATAATTTTGTTGTATACATATAGCTGTTGTATACATATAGCCTTTGAAGAAAATGAGGTGTAGAAGTAGGTATATTTTATCATCAACAAATTAAATTAATCAAAGTAAATGTTCTTTACTGAACACTTGGTAGAAGAATAATGGAATACAAGATGATTCCACCATAAGTCCTTGACAAATGATGGTGTTATGTGGAAAAAATGATACGTTACGTTTGTTATTCCTCTCCCAACAGTACCGATACTGGTCAACTGAGTGACTGCGTACTACAATCAGACATTAGAATTTTTATGTCTTTCATTTTTGTGACAACAGCTACTGGTACAGCTTCAACTATACAGTCAGCTACAGATGTTCAAACCCAACAAAGGATCAGCCAAGTACATGGCACAAGAATTAAGATGCATATTTATGTGTAGGGGCTGGCCAAGCAGTATTGGACGGACAGCCTTACTACAGTTTCATTTGACTTTTCACAACAATTTTTGGTAGAAAGATGAATGATACCTCATTTTGCAAGGACTCACAAGCTCTTTTCAATGTGACTGAAAAAAATGTTTGAACCAAATTTTTTGGATTAAAAATAGTAAAAAAAAACCTTCAACTGAGGTCGTGGCTCAGTTAGTAGAGTGGGTCATTCAATAACAGAAGGGTTGGTGGTTCGAATCCCGTTCTGTCTTAGTCATGTGCTGTTGTGTCCGAGGGCAAGACACGTCACCCTCCTTGCCCCCAGTGCTATTGCTCACACTGGTGCATGAATGCGTATGAAAGTTCAGTGGTGGTGGGAGGGGCTGCCACGCTTCTGTCAATCTGCCCAAGGGCAACTGGATACATATGTGGTTTAACTCCACCAGAGGGAGAATGTGACAGCGAATGAATAAATCTAATATATTATTATTAATATTAGTAGTAGTAATGGATGGACAGAAAATTAACAATGGTTTTTGATGACTTTATAAAATATGCCTTAAAGTACAGTTCCAATTTTCAAAAATCTCCAAAACCTTTACTGTTGGTCCTTTAGGGTGTCTTATTTTGCAAAACAGTACAGTTTGTATATTTTCAATATATAAAGGCATAAAATAACAAGAGTTTTGCTGCGTTTGGGTAATGGATGGGCAAGGGAGAATAATTACAAGTTTCAATTGTTATTCAGCATTTTTAATTAAATTCAATTCAGTTTTATTTGTAGAGCCCCAAATCACAAGGTTGTCTCATAGGGCTTCACAGAGTTGGTTTGAAATAATAAATAATCGATGAACTACACACTAGATGAAAAAAACAGATAATGTCCCAGGCATCCCCTTTTTATTATATAAACACTGCATATATAATATCTACAAAGTCAAATTTCTCATTAATTTTATTTAATACATTTTCATATATATTTATCTCAGTTTAAAGACATTTGTAACCACTGTAAAAAGAGTAGCACAAGGTTTTTAAATTGACCTTACATATTCTCATAAGTAAAATAAATATAGATCAAATAGTACAGAATTAAAGTTAAGTTCTGAATTGCACTGATGGAAAGTAAACAAATTTACACTGAATATAATGCCATCTAAGAATTTTAAAAACATTTTTCTAAAAAGTAAAACTTGTGTTGGACACAACAAATAATGTACTTTCAAAATATAGGCCTTCAAAAGGTGATTTGTAATGTCTGGGTTTTTTTTAATCCAGATGTTAACCTTCCTTTGGCTTAAGCTCTACAGTCCCTATGGAACTGACTTCTTGAGACTTTTGTTCTTCTCTTTAGTTAATGTTGAAATAATTTTGGAATTCCTGAATAAGTTGGAGGGAAGGTGGGACACCACATAAGACAACACACACACATGAGAAGTTGTTCCTTTTTTGTTTTGTTAAAAGATTAAATTGGCATAAATTGTAACAAAAAATATTTTGTATTTTAAAGTTATCATCTTAACTTATCTTCTGTAATCATTTGATTATACAGTAAAATGTTTTCACCACCTTTTCCAAATACTGGCTAAGGCAGTGTTTTTCCCATTTAAATTTAATTGAAACCACATTGGTTTAAAGTAGAGTAGAAATGTCAATGACATTTCTACTCTACTCGACATGAAAATGGGTCAGGGGTCAAAAAGGTGAGAGAAGTGTGTGCGGGGCGGGTTTGTACACTATACAACAAAATATTCAGCTTTGTCCACCCAAACTGCGTTTCAGTCTTCTGCATATCCCCGTCATCAGTCGCTAATCAGAATGCTACGCAACATTGAAATCATGAGATCTCATGTTTATTTTGATTGGCTGTTAGCCATAGTTAAGGCGAGACACTACAGGTGAATAGGCTAAAAAATAACTTGCAGATATCACCATATTTGGATTGGATAATGATACAGCAGATTTCAAGCTTTCCAATCCAACGAGACCTTGGAAGGCATGAAAGGAATGACAGTTGTGGTATGACTCCGTGCGCAAGAATGCTAACTTTAGATGAATCTGAGGTGAAAATCACAAGTACTAAATACATTAAAATAAACATCTAAATGTGTATTTTTCACACCTTCTCTACATTGTGGTGAAATATAAGAAGTTAAGGATGCAAACAAGCCCAAAATCTTGAATTTGATGGTTTCATCTTTACATCCCTGCCTGGTACATTCTGGCTTTTAACTGACATGAGGCTGCTGCAGAACAACTAGCTAGACAACTCAAGCTTAGAATAGGTCAGTGGTTCTTAACCCTGGCCCTCAGGGCCCACTGTCCTGCATGTTTTAGATGTCACCCTGCGCCAACACACCTGATTCAAAGCAGTGGATCGTTATTAGGCTTCAGCATTGCTTGATGACGAGCTGATCATTTGAAGCAGGGTGATACCTAAAACATGCAAGACAGTGGGCCCCGAGGACCAGGGACATGGTGACCCCTGGTCTAGGTGGTTGAGGTGGTCCTGTCTTTAAAGGGTCCTCAGAAGGTTCCCTGTGGAACTCCATTCTACCTTTAATTCCACTGATCAGTTTAAATGTGATTAAAAACTAATGAATGAATAAAGGTGTGTTTGTACTTCAGTGTGGACACAGGTTGGCTTTGTTCTGTCCCCCCCCCTCTCTCTCCTCTGTCTTGTCCCCCCTGTCCTCCTCCTGTCCCCTCCTCAGATCAGGTCCTCCTCTCCTCCTCTGCAGATGTTTGGCCTCACTCTTACGTGTCCCAGGGTCTTTACTGTCTGTCCTCCTCTGACGCCTGGGACCCCATCACCAGCCAACCCTCAGGCCTGGCCTCCCCAGGTAAACAAACAAACAAACAAACAAACAAACAAACAAACAAACAAACAGTGGTGGGTGAGGAGTTGGAGGGTACAGAGGTGGAGGGTGAGGAGGTGGAGGGTACAGAGGTGGAGGGTGAGGAGGTGGATGGTGAGGAGTTGGACGGTACAGAGGTGGAGGGTGAGGAGGTGGTGGGTGAGGAGATGGAGGGTGAGGAGGTGGAGGGTGCGTTTAATGTGGTTCACCTGCTGAGCCTGACCTTTCCCCAGTTGGTGGCATCAACGGTGCAGGGGCGACGTCCGGCCACACTTCCGAGTCGGTGGTGGGAGGGTTCCTGCAGACGCACTGTCCCCTTCCACAGTTCCCACAGTTCCCACACTACCAGCAGCAGCTCCTGCACTACCAGCAGCAACAGGTGCCAGGAAACGCCCACACGACACTCCCACAACCACCAGACATACCCACAATCACAGGACACGTCCACAGAAGACATCCACAACCACAGGACACCCCCAAACCCTCAAGACATGACCTCAACCACACGACACGCCCACAATCACAGGACACAGCCCGCAACCACAGGACACACCCAAACCCTCAGGACATGACCTCAACCACAGGACACGCCCACAACCACAGGACACACCCACAACCACCGGATACGCCCAAACCCACAAGACACATCCACAACTATACCTGCTCTATGTGACTCCGCCTTCTCCTTCTAGTCTCTGGAACAGCGGCTCCACAGTGCCTCCCACTCCCTACAGGCCACGCCCACCAGCACCATCCACAGCCTGGGTCTGCCCACCCACCCCCGTCTTGCTGATCTGTGGGGGGCTGCCCAGGCCGACGCCCACCAGGTAAGGGTTGCTTAGGCCCACGCCCACCAGGTTAGACCTGCCTCAGACCCAAAGAACTGAGTCAAAATGACAGACACGTCCTTCGTCTGTCCTTGGTTCCAGGCCCGTCGCAACCAAGCAGGCAAACTAGGCATTTGCCTCGGGCCCCCGACTTCAGAGGGGCCCCTACAGACCACAAGTTATGCCTACAACAGCAATGACAACTTTGTGAGGGCGGCAGCGGTGCCTCCTTAATACAGTGATCAAAGAGCGCATTGACAGTGACATTTTCTTGCGTTCTTACTTGACCATCCTTTTAAAGGAACAGTCCACTCTTTTTTGATGTTCATATAGTCACAGTATTACCAAATATTACATATGAATGTGCATATACTTTTCTTCTTGGTGTGTTCAGTACTTAGAAATTATTAGCACAGCTCAGCATAATCCCTCGAAATAAATAGAACCATTAGCATGATGAGCTTGATGCTAACAGTTCTATTGACTTCCAGGGATTATGCTAAACTATGATGAAAACGTCAAAGTGCAGAATACTGACCACACTGACAAGAAAATTATATGCACAGTCATGTGTAATATTTGGAAATACTGCAAATATGTGAATATCTGTGAAAATATTGTAAACATTTAGTGTTGTGTGGGTGTTATTTGCACATTTTATATTGAATTTTGCATATTTTATATTTAATTTCTCAACTTATCTTACTTAAACTTAACTCTCTTACATTCAACTGTTTCTATGGAGAAGTGGAGAAGGGGGGCGCCCCCAGGGAGCCTTTGCCCTGGGCCCCCAAATGCCTTGAAACAGGCCTGGTGGTGATGAACACTTGTGGATTCTGTGGCGCGTTGCGAAATTTCGCGCCGCGTTTAGTGTGAACGCAGCATTAAACAGCAATACTTGGCTTTTATATGCTATTGCTAACAAATGTTACTAAAATTTGACAATGGAGACACTGTGATTAAATCTCTTCATCAATGCCAAAACAAATCACACAAAACACAGTTAAAGTAGTCATTTTCATATATTTGTATATATTCATATATTACACATTTAATACAGGCACAATGAGAAATTGAAGACAAAAAGTGGCTGAGATATTGGTAAAAATGTACAATTCGTGAGAATCATTTACACAATTTTGCTCTTTTAAACTCTGTTTAATCCAACAAGTAAAGAAAAAAAAAAGTGTGAGAAGTGAACAAAACGGGAGCCTTGTAAATTTCATTTTTACATTTTGTATGGGACTAGCAAGAACCAGCTTGCTAGTACTAAATACAATAGATTGCATGTATTAGGTTTTTTAAAATTCTGCTTTCCTGACCAAATCCACTGGTTTCGCTGTTAGATAACACAGGGCGGCATGTTGATTTCTCACAGTACAAATGTTGAGGATTAATATGTAAACGTATTTTTACACCTTCCAAATTTGGCCGATTAAACTTAAGAGTCAGATACAAATTTAAGATGAGACTCGACTCAAACATCTCCACGATCCAGTAGAGATTAGTGTCTGTTTCTATGGTTCTATTAAAGGCTCTTAAACCAGGTACAGCGACATCCACATAGAGAATCATACAAAACATTAAAACGTGCATACTGAATAATCACCCTGACTACACATGAAGGCTGCAAGAAGAATACAGATTTCAGAATTTCTCATGTGCAACAACAGATGATCCTGTTGGATTAGCCTCTTAACATCTAAAATGAGCCATTTTTAACAGCATGGATTAAAACAAACTATCAGGGCAGCATGAAAGGTTACTTCTTTATGTTGAGGTCAGTTGGCCACATGATGCACAGTGTATGAAAACTCCTGTTGGAGTCTTGACAGATCTTGCTCATTTCCAGCCACAGCTCCCACGCACCTAATCGCACCTCCTTACACAATAAATCCATAGATCATTGCAAAGATGAGGTCACTAAAAAAGGTCCTGAACAGCCAAACCTACCCCATAACTACAGCCTCTGCAGCAGCAACCATCTGTAACTAAAAGACACAAAGCACCTGGTTTTAAACTGCTGTCTTCTACATTTAATTGTGCTATTCTTTAGTGTTGTTATCCCAGCATGCACAAGGGAAAAAGAGGTGGGTTAGACATGGCCATGGCAGTTCTGTTATCAATATCTAACCACTGTTAACAACACTGGATTACTCAGTGTCAAGTAGTTGTGATAAGGCATTTAAATGATTTGGCCTCATTGTGCTACTGCTGCTGGACAACATCGCCTACTGCACAGTGAGCGTGGAATAAAAAAGTAAGAAAAGACTTTTAGAGAATTAAACAAAGCACAGAAGACAAACATGACTCACTGATTTCCAGAAGACAGTGGGGTCATATAAAGAGGAGGCATTTTCCCTTCAATATCCAAACAAAGGAGTACAAAACACAACTGGCACAATGTCGGTACTATTCTCATTAACTGTGCTGTAGAATGCAAAACATGAGTAGAGAAAAGTTAGACTCAGGCACATTTCTCTCTTTAAAGGGCACAAATGTGTGATTAAAAAAAAAAAAAACTGCCAATTTTAAAAGGAAAAAAAAGGCTGCAAGTGCAGTCTGGAGTAATGTCCCTTGGTTTTTCTTAAAGCATCTACCATTTGACACAATGACTCACAGTGAGTGAATTTATATGAAGAACAAAAGTCTTACAAATGTATGAAAAGGGCATTTACAAGGAGGCAAAACTTACATTTTAAAAAGACCACATTAATCACAAAGCCCATTATGGGTGATTGTTTAAAAACTCCATACATTTTTACCACAGAGAAATGTAGCTTAAATCTGGAAACCCGACTGCGGGCAAAACATTGATGCACTTTTTGCTGCCTAGTAATCTACAGTATGAGAGGAGGCACTGAGGTCAGATTTTTCTTTTTTTTTTTTTGCATTAGTTTGAGAGCACTTTTTTTTGTAAAGATCAAACGTGTGCCACAAGTGTGTAGAAGAGGATTTATATTGTTTAAGACAGGTTCTACCTTCATTGTTTCATTGCACATGATAAAAAAATAAAAAGTTAATCAGCGGACAAAAAAAAAAAAAAAAATCAGTAAACTGATTTTAGCATTGAGTTGAGCAGTGTATTGAGCATTAATATTTACAGTTCAGAGGAGAGGAAGAAACTGCATGACTGATTTTCTTTCATGCGAAAATGGTTTTATCTTAAATGTAAGAAAAAGAGCGTCTGAAAATGGACAGGATTGTTAGTGCACATTTTTTTCTTTTTTTATGATTTCAAATACAATATAGATTTATATCTAATCCATAAACTGTTTCTGACTATACAAAAGTGAACTGATCAAAAAGCATCATTAGACTTCATATCTACACATTTCCTGAAGCTCATCTTAGTTTTATTTTATTTCTTATCTTTTTTTTATACTTTTAAACAGTGTTCATTACTCAGTGCTGCTTTATTGTAGTGAGATTCCCACTTTCAGGGCAAAAGTACAACTGTGCTCGGATGGATTCGGAGATTCAAGAGGCTTTGCAAAGTCTCCTTTTTTTTTCTCTTTCTTGAAAAACCAGAGTGGCAGGTCACCTCAGCAATCTGCCATATAGCGTCCTAATGAACATGCCAGGAAAACAAAAAGAAATGATATCAGTTGAGGATTAATTAAATAAAACTATATTCTGCACTGTGACTGAAGGAAACGTACCTGTAGCAAATCGCTTCTTGTTCAGAGACAGTCTGAATCCAGACCCTTGCAGCTCCATGTCCACTCCTGACAGTGTGGACCCCTCATTCATAAACTGCACGGCCAGAGTGGAGGGGTTTGACGGACCATTTGACAATTCAAACTTAGCCCTCAGAGACCCAGAACCTAAGGTCAAACACAAATAAACTACTTCATTATTCATTCTTTGTCCAGCCTACTGCACCATATGTAATATCCATGAATGCCTCTTATGGCACATTGTAAAGGAAAAGAAAAGATTCTTTACTACCTTCATTTTCAGACTTTTCTGAAATATCACTCAGCTTCCACAAACACTTATTCTGCTCCGAATTCCTTAAATGAAATATTAAACAAACAAACAAACATTAAGCTTATCCGACTCATGTTACTCAGTCATTTCTGCTGCTGCTGATTCAAGTCACTCCTCACCAGATGGAGTTGGGCAGTGACTGCATGTTGGTGACTCCTCCATCAACGGGCACTAATATCTGGACGTTGGTGAGTGCCCCGGGGGATGCCATTGAGTCCGGGTTGTAGCGGTAGTCCAGCCGCAGGTCTGTAGTACTCGGTGTACACTTCCAGTACACGGCCAGGTTGAGGGGAGTGGAATGGATCCCATCGGACAGCACCTGAATGCACCGGCGCAGCAAATATTTCCATGTTTAGACATGAAGCTGCTTTAAGTCTGAGTAAGAATGACTTCATACTGATTTATCCTCAATTCATCACTGAAGTCGTAAAAAAATTGCAATCATTAATAATTGCCACAATAATCCTCTTTATCTACATATATCTGGATTTTGGCTGCCTGACCTGGTATTTTAGGATGTCCACATTATAATAGGAAGATGACGGATTCTGGTCTGAGGTTTTTCTGAGGTAGGACGTCAGTGCTTGCATGTTGAACCAAAAGTCCTTGGAATCTGAGTCGCTTTGGGAAGGATCACTAGATAAAAGACAAACGGTCAGAAAGATATGCACATAGTCTCACACACACACACACACACACACACACTAATCAGAGGCTCAATTATTCATCTCCCTTCTTGGCGTTGTGTGCATAGCTCCAATAGCTTGGAAAAAATGACCCTGTTATATCCAACCAGCTACTAAATCATGAATTCCATTTGATTCAATTAGTTCAGCCATATTCTTTGGATAACCAGGAGGTAGCAGAGCAAGGACTGGGGGGAAATGGAAAATTACCTCTTTTTTCTCATTAGTACAACTATTGGAAGAAATGTCTGTTTTAGTATAATGGCAAATTAAGCAGCAAATGTAACTAAAGCCTCTACAGCACATGACATACAGTAGGTCTCTGACTTCGATAAAAGAGGTGAGAGACAGAGAAATGTATTCAACATAGATGTAGATGTTAAGTGAACTTTGGTGTCTTTGTTATTTTAGGGTGTGAAGTCCTTCAGAAGAGACATGGGCTGTTGAGAGCCTGGCTGTTAAAGTCTGGTGGAAAATATTTCCCTGACAGTTTAATGATAGGTTTATGTCAGATTACTAATTGAATTTCCTCTCACTGACGCACTCGACATTTCCTTGATTCTCACTCACATCATCATGTCTAAATGTCTTTCACTTAAGAGCTGCTTTAACAAGTTAACTACTGACCACATCTCACCTGTATAGTAGCTGTTGGTTGGGGAGGATCTGCTCCAACCTGCTGGTGTTCTTTAGTTTGAAGGTGAGCACAGGTGGGGAGGGGTTGGAAGTAAACACCTTGATGATGCCCATAGGGAACGACAGCGTCATGTCCCCAGTGATTTTCACAATGCACCTGTGGGAGGGAGAATACCAACATTCATAAAGCTTGACACTGCAGAATGGGCAATGGCTGCAGAAAAAGGTTAGTTTAGGTAACTACTCATCTGATCATTATCAATAAATCAATCAAGTAGACATAATTAAACAGTTTTATCACTATAAAGTAACAATGATGCTACAAATAGTCATCTATTTACATACACCTGTGACCAAACTAAGTTTCAATCATACAATAATAGATTAGATCTCTATAGCGCTTTTCAAGGCACCCAAAGCACTTTACATTATTCATTCACTCTCACATTCTCGCTCTGGTGGTGGTAAATTACATTTTGTAGCCACAGCTGCCCTGGGGCAGACTGACAGAAGCGTGGCAGCCAATTTGTACCTACGGCCCCTCTGACCACCACCGAATATTCATATGCATCCATACACCAGTGTGAATGGCACTGGAGGCAAGGCGGGTGAAGTGTCTTGCCCAAGGACACAACAGTCTGACTAGGACAGAGTGGGATTCGAACCACCAGCCCTTTGGTTACTGGACGACCTGCTCTACCAAGTGAGCCATGGCCGCCCCAGTGATGATGTACAATGACACATAATACAGACAATACTTTTAGTGCTTAGTATTTTTATACACAGGTTTTATATGCAGGAGTCTTTACATTGTCTTTAGATTTCTCTACATTTGCCACTCTTAATATAAATTTCTCGGCTTCTTCAGTTTTTTTTTAAGGTTTTCGGGTGTGAAAGAGTCATGTCTCAGTTCAGGTCCAGCCTTTAGCTGTGGTGGTAACGTCCCACAGTGAGGCTCAACCTTGCACCGTGTCTCCGCTGCATTGCTTATGAAATGTTCCATTTGCTAATCCTTGCAAAAATAAGCCTTTTGCACAGCAGCAATTTAACGGCAGTTAACCAATAAAAGGCTGTATGTTTTCTTTGCTCCAGACTATAATCTGCCCCATGTAGGTTATCCACTCTGAAAGAATGGTGTCAGACTAACGCAAAACATTCCACACATGCAGAGTGAAAGAGTGATGCACACCCAAAGTTCTGCACAGAGAAAGAGTTGTGTTTACGTAGTACACACCGAGCAAGGAAATGACTACAATGTCCTATGTATTGTAGTTAAAGTTCAAATATGTATGCCTCCGAGTCAGGTTTTTTGAGCAGTAAGAGGTCATGTGAGACTCACTTAGTGGGATCAGCTCCTTTGAAGTAAGCATTAACAGACTCTGTGAAGGCCACAGCAATGGGCAAAGCATCTTGGGATGCCAGGGTCACAGGGCTGGGACCGCGAGACGTCCCTGAGAATGAGAAACGCACAGAGTTTGAGGTTTGTTGACGCAGCTGCAGCTCAGACGTTCATAACAGTGGGGTCCAAAGCTCACATCAGAATCTGAAAGGTTTGATCATGCAAAGATGTATTACACTGTTTTTGCATTTCATCATGTCAGTCATTCACAGATCAGAACATTCTGTTATTTTAACAAAGGTGCACTTTGTATTTGGTGCAAAGGTACACAGTTTGTCCTGCAGCTGCTTTACTTTCACATCAGTACAAGTAGTTAAATCTGATGCGGTTACTCTATGCAGTTAGAGAAACACAGGAAACAAACTGTAAAGAAGTAAATATGGAAAGCACACATGAAACAAACAGAGAAATGCAACAATGCACTGCAAAGCACATTACCAGTCATCCTTCCAGCCCAGCCAATAGACTGGTGTTAGTTACAGTTAAATATAGAGGAGAGTCCTCTGTTATGAACTACAACTGTACCTGCTGGTGTTTCACAACGCTTCTCAAAGGTAGGCAGCTTCGCTATGAACAAATCATCCTCTTTATGCCAAAGTAAAGGCATAAAGAAGAAATGAGGAGATAAACAAACCCAGAGAGCACAAATATGAGGAGATGGTGCTAAACACAATGTGTAATGGTTGCTGACAGTGATGATCTATGAGATGAATGAGGAGAAAACAAGACTAAAAGACATAATTATCACAACAGAGATGATTAACACAGGAAGGAGAATCTACACTGCGGTCCATAAAATTAGAATAATTATCTTTTCATATTAATTCCTCTTTTTATTCCTATTTATGCACATCAGTGATCACCTTTGACTGTACTAGCTACATTTTATCTACCAATAAAAAAAGTCAGAATCATTTCATGAGAAGAGGTAAACATATTCTATTCCATCTTTATGGGAAAGCACACTCACGTTGACTTAGAAGAGGGAAAGGAGAGAGGTAGAGCAGCTCTGGAGAGGAGAGGGGGAGAGCAAAGGTATGCTCCGCTCCTGTGGGGGGGGGGGGGAGGAAGGAAGGA
>JAPTYR010000005.1:37587868-37602844 GCA_029814505.1 Siphamia roseigaster | reverse complement strand
GCGGTGTTGTTGGGGAGGGGGGGAGAGAAAGAGAAACAAAATGGGTATAAGGAACACGGCAAAATCGTTTAACCACCGTAGAGCTGTGAGGCCAGGGTTTAGTCCCACAGGCGCTAAGCGGCAAATGGGTTCAATTACGGCTCTTGCTGGCCACACACACACGACTTCCATTGCTGTTTCAATAAAAGGAACACCGCGGAGGGGGAAGCAAACAGGAGGAGAAATGAAAAAGACAGAAAAATGAGCACTGGGGTGGGAGGGTGGTGTTGGTGGGGTCTTTCAATAATTCACACCAGATGATGCAATGTTCGTCATCACCTCAGATGTATGTTTTAGCCTCAGAAAGTCTCGTACCAAAAGTTTACATCAAATAGGAAAACAGTGCAACCAATAAAACAGAACAGACAGGGAGGGAAGGAAATTTAATGTAATGACTATTCTGGTATTTAAAAGCTCATCAGGAAAAACAGCGGCTTTGTGTAGATTTAGAATGATGAAGTAATTGTGAGGCCGAGTCGCAAAACGATAAACCAAAAGTGCAGTGAACAAAGTAAGAAGAATTAAAACATCTTTTCCTCGGATTCTCATCACAAAGTAAAAAAAAAAAAAAAAAAAAAAAAAAAACAACAACACATCCCCTTGAAATGTGTAACTTATCCTAATCATTAAAAGGGAAAAAAATAAAACGTGTAAAAACTAGGAAACTAAGTCCATAAAGTATTCATAGACAACCACAACAGAGTCCTGTCTAGAACAAGTGGGCAGCAATAAAAGTGGAAGAGTGAAAGCAAAAAAAAAAAAAAAAAAGAGGAGGGAAAGAAAAAAAGGGTAGAGGTACGGTGATAAAAAAAAAGAAAGAAAAAGTGAGGAGAAGCAGCAGAAAGCCAAAGGTGTGGAGGAAGATGCCGTGACATTGGTTTAATGTGCAGTGAGGGAGTGAGGCGGGTGAAGCCCACTAGACTCCCTTTGCGACACTGAGCGTGCCCCCTCAGCCGCTCCACAACATAACATTAACAACAACAACAGCTCACTGAACACACGGTACATGTTTGCACACAAGCAATAGTGGCTTTAATTTTTAATGGCTGTGGCTATTTTTCACCGAGTAACGAAGAGTGATTCAGAGATTTGAATGATGGTGAAGGACCGGGAGATGAATGAAGAGCTACAAGCCCGGGGTCACGTATGAGAATGAGCTTTGTCACATGTGTGCACTGTGAACTATTGAACCATCAAATAACCACTATTTTAATAAGACAGCGTTAAAGTTTAATAAATAAATAAATGCATTAATTAATTCCATTCGTAATTGCAAATAAAATATAAACAAAAACAAAAATGAACCTCTGCCATCTCTGCATTTGAATAAACTTAAATATATCAATACATTACTTTTTAATATCGATACAGTATCGTGAAATTAAATATTGCGATTACTGCAGAACCAATATTTTCTTACACCCCTAATCAATACTATGGTTGTGTGATGGCAAGAATCTGGTGATACAATACAAATCCCAATACTAGAATCATGATACGATATATCGTGATATATTACAATATGGTTAACAAGGCAATATTTCTTTAAAAAGATTATTTCCTGTAAAAATATAATTACATCATAAATATGCACAAATACTAAAACATTTCATTGGATCAGAACAGGATCTAATGCTATATCACAAAATGTTCCTCTGAAAAAATTTAAACCTTAAATTACGTTTCACAGACATAAGGTTTACAATCCTGCTTAAATGTTGATATTCTATTAGTTGTGAAGTGGACGGTCCCTGAATCATTAAACATTAGAACATTATTTTTGTTCCATCTGGCTCTTTCAGAAAGTTAAAAAAGTGCTTCCGGCTACCTGAAATTATTATGTAACAAAACAGGGTTAAATAACAATAAATACAATATAAACAAAAAATAAAAAAAACAAAACTGAACCCTTGTTATGTCAGCATTTGAATAAAAATATTAATACAGTATTGTGAAACTCAATATCAAAATATATTGCCGAAACAATATTTTCGGACACCCTTAATCAATACATGTGAAAATACAATTTATCATCTTTTTTATGGTCATCAGACATGACCCATTTGGATGTTCAGAGTCTTCATAGTAAATGTGGAAACACTGTTATCTTCTACAAAATTGATTCACCAGTAAAACCCATGTTAGTTAATGGACACACACGGTTTATGTTCAGTTAATAATATATTTTACTGAAAAAGTCAGTTTTTCTTATTTTTTTCCCTGTTTTGATACAATAACCTGTGACCTTACGCTGAGCTTTTTTGAACATCTACGTGATCGGTAAATTAAACTGAAAAATAGATGATTTTCACTGGAGAAATTCATATTACAATAAATGGTGATAAATCACTAAGGAAAGGTTAAGTAGAATGAAATATTAATTTGAGAAGTGATACAGAAGTTACACTGCATTTCTTCTGAGTTAACGTTTTTACATATATACAGGGTTCCAGGTACAAGTTAAATGCAAGACTTTTAAGACTACTTAGGACAGAATTTAATGCCCATGTCATGGCCATCCTGGCAAAAATTCCTAGAATTTAGGAAAATATATTTATTTACTCCAACACCTTGATTCCCACTGTTCCAACTCATTTCTCACCAGGAGCTGCAAAGTTAGCGATACCTGGTTCCTAATTTCAGCATAAATTGTCAGGTTGGAACAGGTGGAACTGAGTCGACATTACTTTCTTTTCAGCTTGGACATTTAACAGACACATTTAAACACAAAACAGTGATACTTTTTTATTTTTTTTATTTTATGGTATTATATGCAGATTTGGAAATGTTGGACTTTTACGACTTTTTAAGACCCTGCTGGAACCACACACACACATTAATATATATATATATATATATATTAAAGTGACTGAGTAATAGTTATACATTAAACTAAATTCATAGCAACAACAAAGCATGACATGTATGTAAATAGAAGCCTGGATGAATTAAAAGGCAATCAAGCACATGAAATAAATTAGACATAACACATATGCCTTTCCAGTGTAAATAAAGAAAAGCTGTGAGAAATAGGAGCTAATGGCGTATATCTGAGGGAAGGATGTGATGGTTAAATGGAGCTCCCATGTAGTCTGTCAGATGTTAACCATTCTCCTGTTGCCCTCTAGTGTTACAGAAGAAGAGCAGGCAGATTCTGCAGCAGAACTGAGGAGCAACAGGTACATGTGTGAGACTTTTGTGTGTTTTCATTTCCCTACCGAGGTTGAGGGCGACAGGATGATGTTTCCGATGGAGGCTTTGAGCTCGTCAATAGTAGCTCGGTTCTGATGCGTGCCATTGTTAGGTTGAACCGGCTTGATTTCGACATGGAACTTTCTGGGCTCGTCCTCATCCTCTGAGTCGCTGGATGAATAGAAGGAATTCTCTTTGGCATGTGAACGATCAAGTTAAGGAGATGGCAGGCAGACAAGAAAGAAAGAAAGACCGACCAACCATCTAAAGTCTTGTTATAGTTGCTACAAGGGGGGAATATTTGGGTAAGAACACTGAGCTGACAGGCTGTTTCTTGATCACCTGCTCAAAGGATATCATTTTCATTTACTTCTGGTCTGATACAGAAGCCCTCTGCATCAACTTGGGGGGTGTTCTGAAACACAAGCAGAAAAAGTAAAACACAAAAAAATCATATTAGTAGGATATGCATGGTTCAGAAATCAGTTTTAAAACAGATAAATGAAACTGTACTTGGAGATTTACACATTATACTACCATTTTGTTTTGTTTTCAAACTGTTAAAAGAGCAATGAACACTTGACTGAACCGTAATCACAATATCAACAGGTGCAATTATATAATCACAAAAGGCTCCAATTTAATAGTCCAGACTGAGGAGAATTTAGGATGATTTAATTGTAAAAAATAAATTAAATAAACTCAGGTTTTAAAGGGATTTAGTGACAGTGAGAAAATATAGGTCCTGTAAAACATGCAAAATGACAGTCACCACATGTTCTTATATTTTATACTTTTCTACAAGTTAAAGTTTTTACATTTTTTTTATTATATATTTGCACTTAAATTGCTGTCAATCGGACAAATAGTTCCAGAGATCTAGGCAAAAGAGTGTTTTGTGATTTCAAACTTTTGAGCGGCCCCTTGTGGGCAATATAGAAATGTTAAATTGTCCAAAATAGAATCAGTTCTTCCTCTCCATTATATCCATCCATATGCAAAAGATGAAATTTGTAAACCAAATATTTTTCAAGTTATCGCGTTGACACCTACAGTATCCAGAGCCGGCGGCGGTCGACCAAAAACATAATATCCCCAAAACTTCTTTCGGGGATATAATGACAACGTGACTTTACGTAAACTAAATTCTATATTTCCTATATAAAATTCTATGTTTGAATGATGATAAATGAAAACCTTTAATGGAGATAATTTGCCATTAACCATATTTATCCATACAGAATTAGGTTGAACAATTGTCTAAACAGTTTTTAAACTGTATAAATGAGACTCTTTTCTGGTGAACGGTTTTGACTTTGTCAAAACTTCTAACAAGAATAACAAAAAGAATAGACGATGAAGTTTATGATTGTATTTCCCTTATATTACTTCAGATGCAACACAACATTATCACCTTAAACTGCACTTAAAATAATTATATTTAATTAACCGAACCATGTGTAAATAGTATTTAGTATCATGGTTACTAGTGAACAAACTTGTCAGCAAGTTTGATTATCACAATAAACTTGTATATCTGCTATTAGAACATCAATAAATGTTGTCTAATGTTAAAAAACACAGTGCTTGTAGCCTAATAAGATTCAGATTTTTATTTGCTGGAAATGCATCTTATAATTCAGAAATAAAGGAATTATTTTGAAATGTATGCATGTTTATGTGATAAACATGCATTAGTGTCTGTGTTCTGTGTGTGTCTGTGCGTGTCAGCTTACAGCATTCTGGATGTCTATGGCCCCATAATATCCAGGGGGCGCGCCATTGGCAGTGTTCTACAAGAACAAACAGACGCAAATGAGTGAGTGAATGAGCAAATCTGATAAACAAACAAGAGGAAACAGAGAGAGTCATATGTTCAGGTTGTAAAATACATAGCAAAGGAATGTTAACAAGGATCCCGCCCACCTCCTGTTGTTTGAAACTACAATAACAAAGAAGTACAGGTGGTGGTGGTGGTGGGGGGGACAGAAAACTATACTCACAGCAGCTTCAACCTCTGTTGACTCCCTGTAAAACAGAATATTGTACACCAATATGAGAATGTTCTTGAATTTGTGCCAAAATTTGCTGATGGACTGAAGCGTTTACTCACGTAGAGTCTGTATCCTTGTCTTTTCTTCGACCTGGGATTCCAAACGGTTTTCTTTTTCTGGGTTTGGCACCTTCATGTAGAAACATAGCATTGTTTTGGTTGAAATTTAATGGAAATGCAACATTTGATCTGCTGTCTAGTGTAACTGACTGATCAGTGATATTTGGTCTAGTATTTTATACTGAAACACTAACCTTCAGTAGCAATTGCTGTATTGCACTCCTCAAACTCAATGGGTCCTAATGAGACAAAAAAAAATTCATTTAGGTTCATTTGGCAGAGAAAGGGTCAATGACCCACTGCTGAGAATGCTGTGAAAGTACATCACGCAATAATCACACACATACACACAGCACAAACACACTATAGCAAAGCACACAACATGCAGTCTGGCGTGCCATAGAGAGTGTGTATACAAACAGGGCTGGGCTGGTCCCAGAGGGCAGACAGGGTCGATGGTGGAGTCAACTGTGTGTCTGGTGGCCCTCACTGAGTTACGACGCTCCCTCTCGGGGACACAAAGCACTCTACCACAACTCAGAGGCATCCTCACACATATACACACACCCCACCTGAGACACAGGAATCACAACTCATAGACTGCTCTGAAATTGACACAGGCACCTCAGTGCTCACGCCACACAGCAGGTATGAAGACTAAAGTGAGCTGAAACTAAACCTGCCCACATGGGACACGCAAAGTCACTTAACCCTATTACAATAAGACCAACAAGTCCAAGATTACATGCAGTGAAGTGTTTAAAGCCACATGGACAAATCTGCTCTTGGACTTAAGAGATGGCATTTTTTTCCTTCTTTCTGGCATGCAAAACACAGCCAGAAAAAACAAGACCTAATCAGAACACACAAGCATACAGAGGCACGAACATAATGACCAGAATACAGGGAGATAGGTTGAACAGCGCAATGACAAATCATCACATCTGTTCTGCTGAGTGACTGAGATATCATTTGCTGCACAACCAGCCATGGATTTATTTTCCAAAAAGGAGGAAAAAAAACATTGCTTTTGGTTATCCAGATATATGATTCATATCAAAGTAAACCGCAAAAAACAACAGCATTCACACTTAATTTAATGTTCATCAATTATACACATTTACCTTCAAGGCCCTGCAAGTCAACTGTCACGCTCTAAGTGTTTATCCAGAGGCTTGGAGGTTTTTCAAATGGGGATGCTGCTTTAACATATACAAAGTGACATCTATGCACACACGCACAATCAAAAAGGTGTGGGATGTTGAGCTGTTTGTGAGTGTGATTTTTGTTTTTTTAGACATTACATAGAGTTAATACCATGCTAAATAGTAATCAACACTACACTTTTTTTATCCTTGTAAAAATTTGCTTAACAGAAAATAGAAAGGACTTGCTCGAGTGCTATTTCAAGTTTTTAAATCTTCTTTCTTGACCTAGAAGATGTGTATGGGGAGACACAAACATACTTTGGGTAACTAGAAAGCCTAATAGCTTGAATGAGGAGAAGAGAAGACATGGGGAAGGACCCTCTGGCAATATTTCTGATACATGCCTTGACCTGAAAACAACAAAGCTAATGATATTTTAACTCAAAACGTATACAGTAGCAGTGGTCCAATGCAATCTCCCCAGAGGATGCCAGTCGCGAGCAGAATTGACGCATTGTTTGGCGTGTGCAATGCAGAGTGAAGCGCAGGGAAGCGGCGAGTCACGAGAGGCATGCATCACGCCAAGTGAAGTGGATAAAGTACACCAATGACCGATCTACTCTACTGTGCAATATCAGGCCTCTTCACTGCCGGGGAATAAGCAGCGACAGCACGAATGACTGTTTGTGTTTGTCTGTCTGTGTTTCATGCCAATCAAAACAAAAGGGCATGCTCAACTTTCTCTCATGGCAGGAAGTGAAAGTGACAGTGTTTTGATCATCCCTTTTTTTGGGTCAATTTGCTGAAATAAAACAGGTGAGAATATCTGACCTCATGACGTGTATTTTCCTGGAGAAGAAGCTTTGAATCATTTTTTTATTTGACCATGGCATCCTCCATTATTAGCATCAGTTTCTGATATTGTCAAACAAAAGTAATAAAAGAGAACCAGAGAGAGGGGAATTTACAGTAAAATTACACACTGCATTCTTTATTCAACCTCTGGGATGTTTAAATAAAGCTGCTGTGGGTCTATGTCAGGCCCAGGCAGAGCAGGAACTCTTTGCCGCTAGCATCCTACTATTGCATCTGACAATATTTATGCACACCAACTGCAGAAAAAGTCTAAACACCAGACACATGAATATTACCTAAATCTGGGCCGACATTAGGAACAGTTTAAACATCTCCTAAACAGACAGACGACTTTGTTTATACAGGGGAAGATGTTTCTTTTCTTTCTACTCTGTGAAGGAAGCATGCAGTCACGCATGAGCAGAGAATGGTTTTTTAAATTGCATATGCTTCACATGGCACTGGGAGAGGGGAGGAGAAGGGGGGTTTGCGTGTCTGGCCTACCGCCAGTTGACAGCTCAGCTGGATATCGTTGAACACTCAGAACCCCCCTGCCTCGCAGCGTGTCACTTTGGGATTGTTTCCGCAATAGAAAGTTTATTCAACCTCTCTCTCTCTAAAGGCACTGGACCAGCCATCCGTTCAGCTATTTAATCAGGGGACAGACAGGTTATTTTTCTGACAGGGCCGGGGCTGCTGCGCAATCCCTAATGAACAGCTTGATACATGAGGAATTTTCTGACCGTTTCTTTAGCCTCAATTAATTCTGCTGTCCAAACAAACGAGGGCCACCACTCCTTAGACGCAGCGTCTGGACACGGAGGTCACCGTTTGTGTACATACAAACACAGCAGAGGTGAAGTCTTTGTGCTTCTGACCTGACGTAATGTAGTACAAGTAGAGGGACCAGTGAAGCTATTTCCCATTAAGCTGACTTATATTATCAGAATTCACAAGCTAATTAAAATATGTGAATGTCAAACAGCTTAGGACATTAAAAAAAAACCTAAATCATGCTTCAAAGGTGCAAGCGTCTGTGCCTAATATCAATAAATGAACTGTTCGTGTGTAAAAAGAGGGAGGTGCGGGGGGGAGCTCAAGGAGTCTGTGGAGTATTCCCTTGATTATTGTGGCATGGCAAAGTTTACACAAGAGTCATTGTTGAGCTCTGACCTCCAGAAAAAGGTTGGTTCTGCCTGCTTAGTCTGCGAGCACAGCAAAGCCCCAGTGTGTCACATGCTTACTGGAATGCCAAGCCTGCCTACCTTTACAGCAGATTACTATGATTGACTCTGATGGCCCTCTCCTACTTCTAATTGCCCCTCTCTATGCACCCCTACCCTCTCAACCCGGCAGAAGGCCTATTCTCCTGACCACTGCCTTATTTATGAGTAACACAGGCATTGCTGAACACTCACCAGGAATCAAACCGACGAGGCTTACCTGGTCTTTCTTTTCCCGTTCCTTTGCTCTCGGCCAGTTTCTGTATTAAACTCTCCACTGAGGTGTTCTCGATGTTTCTCACAAATTCATTGTGGACCTAAAGATGAGATAAAAAGGAATCACATTAATTGACTGGTAATTTCAATAGTTTATTTCAGATTTCTCTTGGCATTAAATTACTGAAACTAGCTTGATTACTGTGATGTAATGCATTGGACTGATTATGTGTTTGTGGACTACATCTGTCTGCGGTAGATGATATATTCTGTGTTTATGGAGGATTTTACGCTGCTCACACATGAACTTCATTCATGCAGTTCAGATTACACCATCATAAGGAGTAAATACAGTTTCTGGCAGTTTCTTAAAAAAAAAAAAAATGGAGAAAAACAACCTTTATGATGTTTATGCGGTTGTTTGCAGTTTTCAAAGTTTAGAAAGCAGACTTACCGTATGTCTGTTGTTTTACATATTTCTAGTCATGTTAGAGCATGCAAGTATTTTAAAGAACGAAGAACAACAATGATTACAGTTATTGTCTGAGTCTTTGGTGAGGTCTTGGGGTTTATGACATGCAGGCTGGGAGCCAAGCCGAGCCTGCTGCCGTAGGTTCTCCCTGCAACTTGAGCTGCTTTGCTGCTTTGTTAGTTTTTATAACATTTATTTTGTATTTGGCCCGTGGAGAAATACCGCACTTTGCTGTCATTGTATTGTGTCTGGTTGCATTATTGTTGTTGACAGTGCGGTTTTCTGAAGCCCTCTGGGCAGTATCACAGGGAGGATAGTGTTTGTTTGCTTGTTTATTTTAGATGTGCATGTGAGCTTGTGTGTTTACTGAGGGGGAAGTGAAAGCGATGTATAGGCATGGGGATGGAGAACAGCAACTGATTCTGTGCCATCTCACCAAACCATTTAGATATGAGTGATAGTGTAAGCAGAGAGTGGCTCCACTATCATACAAACACGCACCCCGCCCCCCCCCCAGAGGTGAAGTGCATTAGCCTTCAGTGCCCTGGCAGGAAAGGATGCTGGGGGTGGTGGGGGGGCGGCTGTGGTGAGGAGGTATGCTTACTGCAGCACACGCGATCTGTCAGGTGCTGCTGCCATGACGGAGGGCACTAATGTCAGTAACCTGCGTGCCCCGCTCGCCTCTCGCAAGAACACACACAGACCCCTTACCGTGGAGGTTTTTTTCCTGCATGTCTGAAACATGCATCTGCCTTTAAGGGATCCTCACTCACACATAAATGCTCACTTACAAAAACAAACACAAGCACACACATTGACTGACAGACACACCTGCTCTTATGTGGGTATAAAGCCCTCCCCACAGAGAACAGCACTCTGCACTTCTATTCACGCAAAAATCGACTTCATATACCACATAAAACACAACACACGGTGTCCTACAGTGCTTTCTCACCCTCTTGCCCTTCATACTTACTTTTCTTTTTTCATTTTATTGATGTCCTGTCTCAAGTTCACTTTGCCTCGGTTTAGTGGATTTTATTTACTTGAAATTCCTGTATAAATGTAAACATCAATAAACATTCATATTGTAAAATAAGTAATATAAAGGGTTTGGAAGGTTACAGATCACTTAAAACCCTGTTAAAACTCGAACAGGTAGTATAGTCCTACTATTGTTTTAACTTTCACTAAAATTTATTTGATTACCTTTTGAGTTCTTTGTTAAAATCTTTTAAACAGAGCAATAAAGTTGAAATGTCATAAAGACAAATCATATTTACAAATCAAAATTATGTAAGTCCTATAGGAGTTATTTTCTTAATGTGGGTGCAGCAGTTTAGTAGTGTGTCTTTTTTTTCTTCCATCTGCATATTTTATATTGTGTGTATTTGTTTTGCATGGTTTAAATAGTACATGTATAAATAGAACTAAGTATGGCATAGGGCCATTTTATTTACCTTAATATTATTCTAGAATTATTACCCCACCCCCTGAAAAAGGCAAAGGGTTCTTTATGAAAACAAAATAAATAAAATTAAAAATAATTCTTTATGGGTCTTTTTTTTTGTCTGTCAGCAACTTTATACAAAAACTACTGCACCAATTTCCGAGAGATTTTCAGGAAAGGTGCAAGGTGGTCCAGAATAGATCCAATTAAATTTTGGTTAATGTAGGTTTTGACCTACATGAAATTTCTAGAAATTGCTGAAAATAAAACAACAACAACAACAAACACACACCCACACAAAAACGCACTCATAAAAAATATATGGTGAGATGACAGAGACAATCACAATCCATAAAATACATGACAAACTGTGGAGCTGAAACCGAAACACTGTGGTACTGTTTATCTGTCAAATGTTCATTGTGGTCAGTTTCAGATGCTGCAGCTCTTTCTTAATTCATAGTTTGAGTTATTGTTTGTTCAATATTAATTGTCAGCCTTGTAAATACCTGCTGGACAAATTGTACATACCTTGACCAAGGAAAAGTAAGTAAGTAAATGTTATTTATAGAGCACTTTTCATAGCCAGGGTCAGCATGTGCTTTACAGTGTGAAATACAAATCAAATACAATTAAGATTAAATTAAAAATACAACAAAGCAATATTGAAATATGTATATATGTAAATGTAGTACATAAAGAGCAAACAGTTTGTAGCAGCCCATAGTCAGTTAGGAAATTGAAAAACTTCCTTGAACAGGAGTGTCTTGAGATGTTTTTTACAACTCTCTACAGAGTCCATGGACCATAGGTGTAAAGGGAGGTCATTCCAATTAAAAAAAAAAAATGAATGAATAAAAATAAAAAAATAAATTCTCATTTTGTGCAGTAATCTTAACCTGGCTTTTCTTCCTCCATCCACAATGACATACATTATATAGCCTAAATGTCATCAAAAATTAAGCAAAAAAAGTCTCAGTTTTGAATGTCTGAGGTTGTCGGAAATTTGTGATGTTAAAATGGGGTCATAAGCCATCATAGGTTTGGAAGCACTGGTATAAAGTGTCCAGGGACAACAAATGAAACATTGCCATTGGCCAATTCTGGCACATTTACAATAATGTTGATGAATGTGCACAGCCTCTGTAAAATAAACCAATAAGGATATATGCAATGTTTTTGTCTTAAAGATTTTCACAAATGTGACCCAGAGGTAGTCATAAATATTTTAATTAATAACTGTAATTTAAACAACAATATTACATGTAATGACTAATCCTCAATACTTGTAATGAGTGAAACGTTTTTGGCTAGCACTGTATTAAAAGTTACAAGTAAGACAATTTCAATTGTTATTTTAATTACCTGCCTGAGTGATCGATCATGTCCTATAGGAGCATACATTTTGGTGGAGATTTCTCTCTTAAAATTCCCCAAAGTTATTTAAAGTTTTTGACCAGTGGTTTGGAATGAATGACAGTATGAAACAGAAATATGCAACATACTCAATTTATTGAATTCTTAAACATATAGTGATTACAGTTGTTGAACTAAATTAGTGACTTTATCTGATATATGCCACAAAATCAATCTTCTTGGGATAGCGTATTTTTTCCATAGTAGATTGTTATGTAATAATTAATATTATGTAAGTGAGCTCTCGCTGTGTTTAATTGTTGCCATCAATGGCACAATTAGTGTATTCATCTATACAAAACAAAGAAACTGGTGTTCTGATGCAAAAACATTCCAGCAACTTTTCATTTTTGTTTGTGTTTTATGTATGCATATATATGCAGAACAAGCTGAATACAAGTCCACGTGGAATATACATTTGTTCTTTAACTTTATTGTAATATGTGCAGTTTTCATAGTTTAGCATCTAGAAAAATCCCTTCTTTGGGACAGACTAGTTTTTTGTTTGTTTTTTTTATTTTTAGATTATAAATACAACTCGAAAATTAGGACAAATCAATAGGACAAAGTGCAAGTCTTGGATGTTAAAATTCACACTATTTCTTGTTTAAAGATTAAACTAAAATGTATGGCAACATTAAATTACTGTGGTACAGAATCCATTTATGTGTGGTATTTTGTTTGATCCTAACGTGATATTTTAGACTGTATTTGAATGGAAATGCACAAGATTTGTATTCCTTGCACACCGTGTTTCACAGTACATACTCATCCAAACCTACTTATGATGCTCTGCTCTCCGACTCATCTTACCCTTCAATCAATCAATCTTTATTTATATGGCACTTTTCATACAGAGAAATGCATATAAAATCACTACATCTCACCATCACCTTACATTCTTACACCATACAAACTTTTCTGATATGGTTCTCTCATAATTCTCACACATAATGAGTTAAAGCATATTTATCACCAACAGAAAACAGAAATAACAACAATAATAATAATAATAATAATAATAATAAAAACACTCCTTTGGCTGCTTGTAATTTCCTACTTAGGAAGGACTTGTCTTCAGGCAGTTATTTAAAATTTAGCTCTGCAACAGGCAGCAGCACTGCCCATCTCCTGCTTAGAAGCACAGGAAGTGTTGGGATGAAAAACCTGTGGTAGCCTGTCACTCTGTATTCTTTCCAACTTAAGAGCATGAGCTGCAGGACAGACTCAGAAAGTGGAGCTGTGTCGCCCCCTATGGACTATGAACTGAACTGAAGGGCCACAGATGAACGGAAAATGCAACAGATTGTACCAAGTCGGAATAAGTCTCTCGTCGCACTGGTTAGTATGATTAACAAATAAATACATGCGAAAGAATGAATGAAATCACTGCTTCACACTGCTGTTGATATAATTGTGAATGCTGTTTGAAAGCCATCACATTTGGATCATTATTGCCATTTGTCAAACCTAAACAGACCCTTCCAGATGCAAACAGGCCCCTGCAGCACTTATTACTATCAGACCCAGAATCTGACAAGTATTTAGACTACTTAGGGTGTTTTAGATGGGCTGAGAGAGAGGTTTGATCAGTTTTTAATTGCTTGGAATAAAAGACTGAACAGACCATTTCCTGGTTCCTAGTTAAATGATTAGGAAGATCAAAGATGACACTAATTGATATGACACTCAGTGAACCCAGTGAGCACAGCTTTGGCTCAACAAGACACCTATTCCACACACAGGAAAGTCTGATGTATGCTGGTCTGTGTTTGTGTATCAGCTCTTACCTCTCCAATCTGACTGTGTGTCTCATCCACAGACTGTGAGTACGACTGAATGATCTCCTTCATGTGGAGGATGTGGCTTTCTTCAATGTCCTGGAATTTCTGAAACACAGGGTGGAGATAGTTAAGTCACAACAATTCAACAAATCTTGCAATCGCATGAAATTGAATTAACCAAATGCCAGCAAATCTGCATTATGTTGTCAGATTCAAACAGGGGTGAAAAAAAGAACAAAATGCAGTCAAGGAAATTTCACTTCCTTATTTAGACCCTGCCATTTCCTGTGTTTCTGGGTGGTCTACACCACATGAGCATACACACATACTGAACAATGGCCAAAATTTGCAACATTTTGCTCTTTTAGAAGTTGATGCAGTAATATGGGTAATAGGTAAAGTCACAATTTTAAATGTTTAACTCTTCGTACAACGAAGACAATGATTTAAAAAAACAAACAAAAAAAAAACAGTGGAGATAAGATGAGAAAGACGAACCGCTCCAACCACATGCACCCACAGATAAAAAGACACTCACTCTTGCAACTACACTATGTGATGAGATGATGAGGAATGAGATGTAAATAAGTCTGCACATTTGTCATTCAGTGCTATTACAGCGAGCAAGTACTCGCACACAGACACACCCACTAACCCACCCACCCACCGACACACTCAGACAAAGGGAACACACATGGAGCAGCCCCGGTGATGTCAGAGAGCACATGTGTTCACTGTTTATAACTCATGTCCACATGTGCTGTGTTTGAGATGAGCCGTAGACTGTGATCCTGGGGAAGCAAAGCTGCCATGCCACTTTCTCAAGGGGGAAAACAAAAATGTTGGCCTAACTGGAAACATTTCTGGTGGCGGAGCTGCTGTGGTGCAGGAGGATATGGAGGCCAGATTCTGGTGATCTGATTTTCATTTTGAGTTTATCTAATCAGCCCTTCAGATGGATCCAATCAGAGCTTTGCACAATGACTCTGTTACAGAGGAAAAAACACAATTTGGAGATGATGCAGTGCACGAAATGTGGACACACACACACACACACACACACACACA
>JAPTYR010000005.1:37495888-37506420 GCA_029814505.1 Siphamia roseigaster | reverse complement strand
TAGTTACTTGTAATTGTAACTAGTAATTAATTACAGATTTTCATCCCTGTAATGCCTTACATTACTGCATTACACCATAAAGTAATGCACTACAATAATTAATTACTTATTGTAATGCATTACTCCCAACACTGTTTACAGTACAGTGAGTTTAGCATAGTGGGTAAAACAGATGAGCTACAAGACATCAAGGCAAACATACAGACAGGAAACATTTTATGCAAACTGTAGTAAGCAAAAAAACAAGGATCCACTCTGTAAAAATAAAATAATGATAGGGAATACACAGATTAATATTATATCTTTCAACAGCAAAACCAAATGGATTAGTCTTTTATGATGAAATGAAGATGTAAAATGCACATGAATAAAAACACGGATGTGCTTGTCAACCATCTTCTTAAAATAGAAAAACCCACCAGATGTCCTCAAGCTCTCCTCTTACAGTATGATAGCATCATTAATCCCAAGGTTTTTTTCTCTGGATGGATGAATTGTAATTCTTAGTCTTTACATATAAATCAGAATTAATGCTGAGTGTAAGGATAGAGACATTTCTCATGTGGGAAAGAATTAAACCAAGAGTGTTCAGACATCGATGCCATGGTTTAGTGTCAGTGTACAGTAAATGAGCCTTATAATCATATGGTAAAGTCTCGGTAAAGTCTATGTTCCGCCACATAAAGCTCTTTGAGGGAGCAGTCACCAACATTACAATCCAGTTAAAAGCTGTTTGCAAGACACAGAATTACCATTCACAACTCTGGAATTAACCCCAAGGTGCTGCTACCTGGAAGCTGGCATAATGGAGAGAGTTTCACTCTCTACTTAACTGGTACTGGAAATAACCATTAAGGAATCAGAATGGGTTTGGTGGGAGGGTGGGGGTGGCAGCAGTAGGCCAGGATTTACCTTGAATCTCATCAGAGCATGTGGAGACAAATGCAGCAGTACAAGTAACCTCAGGTTTTCCAAAAATGTCTTGGTTTTTTTGTCCTGAACTTAAGGCCTTGTTACAAGCATCAAGATCCATTCAAGTCCGATTATTGATAATGTAAGAAAATGTTGTATTTTACGGATCAGGATGGAACAGCAACTACTGAAGCAAAAGTTGATATACAAAAGACAAACTGATATACAAAGAAAAACTAAGACGTGAAATCAGCAATTTGCAATTAATGGGATAAAAAAACCTATTAAAGTCATAAAGCAATAAGGTCTAGATAAGAAACCTTGACTTTGATGCTATATCTATATCATTATCTGTGTTATATCTATATAAAGTATATTTTCTATCATGGTCTGGGTGAATACTCAATTCTGATTGGCTGTTGGGTGTCCATTAAAATGTAATAATGGACACCTAGGGAAGAAGTTCCGGTCAAATAGCCTGTTTGTTCTAAATCATTGCACTGGCTCTAACGGTAGTTGGTAACCATGGCAACAGCAACTCAGAACAAGCATTAACATATGTTATTTCATAGTTTATTTATTCCAGCGACAAGTAATTAAGAAAACATGAGTGATTTTATTGTTTCCTTTCACCTGTTTAGTGAATATGATCATTTTCTTATTGCTTGTGCGTCACATGTGGTGATTAACCACGGTGCCTCGGAGGAAAGTTGTTGGATCAGGTTACACATTTAATGATCAGAGTCAATGGTTGATTTCTTGTAATAAAAACAATTTAGGAAACTATCTGTGGACTTTGATTCTTTGAAACCAAATTGTGCATCATCCTCTGGACACACTAGTGGTCAGAGGTGCACTGTCCTCTGAAATGGTGCTTTGTATCACGTAACATAATGTTAAACAATAAGCTCACTTCCCTCCCTGATCAGGCTTAATATAACATCATAAAACATGTAAAATATAAGGCTGTAGTCGACCCAGCGGCAGGTTTTGTCTAGAGCCGGTTACCTTGGCAACGCGTCATAGCGAGAGATATTAAATAGTCCGCTCAGCCACTTCTTGTGGAAAACTTATGATATTAACGGTTAAAAATAATATTAATGTATTAATAATCGATTTCATAAATATCTTTTTCATAAGTGACCATGGTATAAGCGGGATAATGCCCTTCGAAGTGTACATTATCACTTTTTAATGGACTTCATGAAAGCAACGGTTCACGCCTCTGCGTCATCCATTAAAAAGTGATGATGTACACTTCGTCAGGCATTATCCCTTACATAAAGCAGTGCAGTGATGTCCAGACTTTCAGGATGCTAAACAAGTCAATTTAATTATTGTCCTGCATAACCAAATATTTAATTGTGTCGTGTTTGACTCTTTAAAACTGATTGGGTGGAATATATGACAGTGAGTACAGTTCAGATACAGTGACCTGGGAATCTGACATCAGGTGTGTTGGGAGGAATTTACAGCTGTCTCTTCATATATCAGTCTTCATTTATATGCAGCTGATGCTACAGAATGGTGTCAAAACATATAATTATCGACTGTGTGAATCCAGATCACTGCAGATTATTTTAATTCAATAACTCCAACATGGACTTTAATTTGACAGGATATTAGAACAGGATGGTAATAAGTAAAATATGAGGAAACAAAGCTACTTTCATATCCTAAATGTGATCACCTCTTTCCTGCTCATGCTGGTGTCTTGTTAAGCCACCAGTTCATAGACTCCTTGCAACAGACAAGCACTTGAGTAATCCTCTTCATGTTGCTAGCTCCTTCGACTCTGTAATCCTCCTTTGTTACACTCTGGTGTAAACCAACCCGTGTGCTTAGTCATTGGAAGGTGCCATGATATGATAAGAGTTTTGCTCACATTAATCTGTGTGTAGATGTCACAAGCCCTATCTGATTACTGCATGAGTCACACAAAGTTTGCTTGTAGAGACATTATATTTAAATGTATTTGAAGATGTACACCGCTTTACAATTCACACGTTAACCCTTTCACCCCTGATACGTCAGTGCTGACGTGTTCTGAATGGATGGTTTAGTTTAAAGATTCAGAAAAATTCAACATTTTTTTTTTTTTTTTTTTTTTTTTTTAGTTTTGTTGATGGAACTGATGTATGGAGATACAGGTGTCAGAAAGATACAAATTTAGAAAAAGACTAAACTAAAACTACTGGAACCAATTTGCAATTTTATTTGTTTATTTTAGACTTCATATTAGTCTCTTTTTTTTCAAAATTTTCAAGTAATTTATTTTGTAAATATTTGTTTTTTGTTTATTTTCTTGCGCTTTTTTTATTTTTCTACATTTAGTTTTTTATTTTATTTTTCTTCACTTTTGTTCTGTTTGTGTCTTACTTTGTTCATGTTACTTTGTTGGTTTATTATTAATTTTTTCCAGTTTTTATTGATAATTCTGGCTGTTTTTGTTCATTTTGTTGCTTATTCTTTTTTTATTGTGGAACTGCTGATGTCTCAGGTGTTAAAGGGTTAATCAGTCAGTGCTTATTCTAAGGTAATAGAGGAACTAATATTGTCATGTAAGCATTTGTCAATTCGATTAGAAACTTTACAACTATCACAATTAATTTACAAATGATTATTTACAGTTTATTTTGTATGTTACACTATAAATTAGAAAATAGATTAAATGTCAATGACAATTAGCATTACAGGCCATTTTTAAATCTCAAAGTTCTCAGTGCAAATGTTGGAGCGTTAATACTAGTACAAATGGTGACTCACTCAAATGAAGTCAAAATGTAACATAGAAATAACCTTTTTAATGCCCCCCTAATGTCACCCCAGATGGACAGACTGTAGAATTTTTTTCTCATCTCTCATTATCTCTGCAGACAATCTGAAGTGTAAACAGCTTTGTGAAGGTTGACTGAGAGGGCAGACCCTTCTACACTATACTATGAAGCTTGAGCTGCGATTGGGATAAATATATTTCTCCTGTTGAGCTGTAAAGCACTTTAGCAACCCCCTGTGAAGATTTTCATATTAGGTCTTTGCCCTTTTTTAATGAGAGGGCATGTTGCTTCTTCCTAGTTTACCTTTTGTCCTTCCACTATTGTCCCTGTTAGCACTTTTATTTCTGCTGGTAGCTCATAGTAAATATTTAAAGTGCATATTACTACACTTGCATCTATTTATAATGTGTTAAAATACATATCCCTAAAAGCAAAATGCTGGAAGATGTCAGGGACAGTGTGTGCTACACCAGGGTATACACATACTGAAGTTGACGGTCAGGCATGGCCAGCGTTCAGGATGACATGTGCCAGACGACAAAGCTCCAACTCAAAACATTCAGTTGTAGGGGATGCATAGACAGCCTTCTACTTGTTTTTTTTCCCCTGTTTTGCCCTCCATCTAAATCCATATAATCGTGTTTATTCTGTGTGCTCTCCACTTAAAACTTATGTGTGCAACCACAACAAAAGCCAGGTTTCCATTGATAACAGTGTGAGACTGAGGAGGTGAATGGTGTTGTGTACACCTGTGGCGTTCAGGAAGCGTCGCGTCAAAAGTCAGGTTCTGCGAGTTGGACTGTCAGTAAAAGGATAGCAGAAAAGGGAGGCTGTCCATGTGGGAGGCTGAAGGAAGTCTTTGTTTTTCTGTTTTGGGTCGATGCTGATGACGTTAGTGTCTGACCTGCACAAATATGCTGATGCACAAGATTGGGAGACACCAAATGAGCCATATCCTGGTGCTGTTTCCAGTCTTTTCAAGACACTGATCTTGACCTTTGTGTAACGGGCAGCTAGATTTCCCTGCATCCAGTAGAACTGTTCTGACTGTACTACTTTAAAAACAACCTGCCTAAATAAAGCTAGGATGCACTGTTGAGGATTAAAAGGTTAAAGGCGCTGTTACGTTGTTGCTGTACTGACCTGTGGAAGTCTGACTACTACACTCAAGTACATCAAGAGAGAGCTTTACTAATAAACGCTTGTGACTTAATACTTAACTTGCACTTTGCCTCATCAGTTCAGTTGCACAACATTCCCAGAGGTGTTAACAGGGATACCAAGTAGCTCTTCTATAATAGATTACCCATTCTGCTCAATTTGGAAAGTTTTCAGACTCTTGAAACCCCAATTATTTTTAAGAAAAAACATCTACAGCTGTATAATCTCTGGAAAAATTGAGGGGAAAAAAAGGACATTTCACAGATTGATGTTTGTTAGTTTAGTGATGTGGATTTTGACACACCTTTCTTAGAAGGAAGTTAAAGTTGCTCGTGATATCAAGTTATTTTCCTCATCAGGGTTCCTATAAAACTTATTTCTACACCTGTAACTAGGCCAGATTTATATTCCGTAAATATAAATCGCAAAGGATTTTTTTTTTTTTGTTTTTTTAAAAAAATATATTATTCTAGTTATATCAGTGTGGGCTAAACAAATGGCCATCTTACCCTGTCCTTTAAATTCAAGTTGTAGTGAAGAAAAACCCACTGATATAGTTGCATAAATTCCTTTACTGAGGCAACGCCATCAGTTATTTGTAAAGTTAACATTGTAAAGTAATGTGGATCGTTGTATAACTTACCTTCCACTGATGTTTCATTTTCCAGTTTATTTCTGTTCAGTGTTACACTTGATTGCAGGGTGTGTAAGATGAGTCTTTTATCTCTAATTCAGTTTCTTTAACCAGATTAAAGTGTGGTAAAGCACTACCTGTGCTTGTTCTTGCCTGCCACACACAGTATGTGACAGGATTTATGGAATTATGACATCTATAGTGATATAATTATGAGGTGCGATGCTACAATTGTTTGGTCTATTTCTTAGCTGATGTTTATGTATAGACTGTGTAAAAGTCTTAGGTCGCCTCTAGGTTTGTTGTTTGTGCATGGCTGAAATTCTAGCATATATATTTATTTCTCATTCTCTTTTTCCTTCAGATTAACAAAACCCTGAAATATGTGTACATTGTCAAAAGATGTTAAAAAAACTGAATAAATGCATTCTACAAGTTAAAGTCATTATGTAGTGTGACCTTTGACCCCATGATGAGCAGCAGTACAATCAATTAGAAACATCAGATAGTATGTATTGAAAGAAACCTGGTATAAAACATCAGAAAATGAATGCAGTAAAGCTCATATTGTCTGAACAAATGTTAAATGCAAAGGGAGTTCAGACTGAATGCGACCACTTTGGTTGATCGGTGCTATGTTTTTCCCCCCCGAGACTAGTTTTTACTGCTGTATATCCAGATTGTATCTTAATACAGAGACTGAGAAATGCATGTATATTGTCATTTTATCTTTACTGAATCAACAAAGGCCTTGGACCTTTGCACAATACTGTATAACAAGGTTTGTGAAAATACAATATTCCACAAATGCTTTGAGGGATTTCACTGATTTGGACTCAGGAATGAACTGCGACAAGGACAACATACACATCAGCTTGAACTTGCAGCTCTTTTTACCATTGTTAATCACTTTCAATGTTAATATCAAAACATTAACCCTTTAAGAACGGCAATATCTCTGGCAACAAAATAGCTGAAATGTATTTTTGCAATCATAAAACATTTTGTTACGGACATTAACGGTTGTTTCTAAAGACAAATGTAAATGTGCTAAAAATATAAATAATATAGGTTTAAAGCATAACATAAATATGCCAAACAATCTCAAGACCATTTTTTTCCCTTTTTTACTAAAACCCACTGTTTTAAGTATTTATTATTTCTAATAATGATAAGTAATGGCCACATATTGACAGTTAAGTTCTTCCTGAAAACAAACATGCAAAAAAATGTTCTGGCATTTATTGCAAAGAAAACATGAAGACCCCTGAGGCAGCTGGTTATAATGGCAGTCTTAAAAGGGTTAAGATCAGGTATCTGCAGTTTACATTGACAGCATTGGGATCTATTGTGGATTAAGGCTATGGTCCTTAAAGTGTCCCTTCTTCCTCTCAGTTTCTCCAGCAGAGAGGATCAGGTTTATCCTGGGAGAGGAGGACGATGGGCCCCCACCCCCCCAACTTTTCACAGAACTGGACGAGCTGCTTTCTGTTGACGGGCAGGAGATGGAGTGGAAAGAGACAGCCAGGTGAGCCATAGATGGATGGATAGATGACTTTGTGTTCCAAGTACAAACAGAAATTCCTCATTTGTCACGACTGTAAAACAAAATTTAAAACCACACTCGGGCATTAAAAACACCCCAACACACTCAACAGTCCAATCCAATGGTTAAAAAAAGTAAAACGCATAAAATCACTAAAAACACAGTCCCGTCTATTTTGTGTTGTTAAGAATCGCTATTGCAGAAGTTATGAAAGACTTTTTGTAAATGTCAGTGCCAGTGGGGTTCTGTAGTGTCTGCCTGATGGCAGCAGCATGAAGCAGTGGTGAAGGGGGTGGGAGGGGTCGTCAGAGATGAGGGAGGTGTTCCTCATCACTGATCATCTGTACAGTTCACACAGGGAGGTTTGGGCTCTTTGGGTGACTTTGTTGGTCTGATTTATTATTTGGGATAGTTTTGTTTTGTATTTGGTGAGAAAGCTGAACCAGGCTGAGATGTAATAGGTGACGATAGATTCAATGAGTTGTAAACAAGGGTTAAACTATCTTTGCTGATGTTAAATGATCGGTTTCCTGAGCATGTGCAGACATTGCTGTGCCTTCTTGTACACTGAGTTTGTGTGTTGTCCAAAGGACAGGCAGGTGTCAGTGTCTGTCACCCTGCTCCACGCTCAGACCATGGATCCACAGGGGATAGAACAGTTCTCCCTGAAGTGAAATTCTGTAGCTGGACTTGTGTAGCACTTTCAATTTTAATTAGGAGAAGTGTTGCGTACCATTATTTAAAGTTAAACAAAACAAAAAAACGCTTCTTGTATCTGAATTCTAGTATAGTTAGCGGAACACATTCCCTTATGAATAATCAGGTTTTGTGTGTGCAGGGAAATAGGCTGAACTCCGGGTTTGGTCTTATCTGATTGTGATCTGTAGTACCTGCTCTGTGAGACCAGGAAAAGACAGAAACACCCACATGGTCAGAACAAGAGCTAAGATTACTATTGGCCCTTGGAATGCCACATGAAATCTGGCCATCAAAGATAAAGTGAAATTCGGTTCATAGTTCCTGTGATTATGTTAATGTTACAGTTTATTTATGGTCAGAATGAAACTTTGTATGTCTGCAGAAATAAGACATGGATGAGGAGAATGTGACTTATTTGGCTTTGAGGGATGCACATTTGAGTCATGCAACCAATACTGATTCATTTTTTTAATATATATGTTGCACTGAAAGTAAGTAAATTTTTTAAACAATGAATGCTGCTACAGCACAGGAAGTTGGAAAATGTGCATCTATGAGGTCGGCACAGCAAAACTACCACTATGTATTTTTTTTTTTTCCACCAGCAAACTTTGTAATGGTTTAGTTCATAAGATAATTTCCCAGAGGGCCATTTCGTTTCTACTTTTCTTGAGTAATGCAGTAATAGCCTCAGCCATATAGATTAATGATAATCCTCTCAGTAGTCCATTCTCTTTTGAGCACAGTGGGTGTTCCTTGAAAAGGCAGGTAAATGAACTCCTTGAGGTTGATGGTGTCTCCTTGGCCTGGCTGTCCTCCCACTAAGATGGCTGGTCACAGGCGTGTGGACCATAGCCAGGGGGATACTTTATCCTCAGAGGAAACCCCATCCACAGGTTGAGGAGAATGGGTCTTTGTAGTGGTGACATGTGAGGCATTGTTATTAAAAAGGCAACTCTTATCCCCGGTTTTACCTCCGAGGCTCTTCTCTTCATGCTTTTAGACTTTGTTTCTGAGCTCTTGCTATGTGTGTTTTTAAACGATGTGGATGAGTGCTGTCATTTCTGCTTGCATTATGTCACGTCGGGTGGTTTATTTTTTATTCCTACGCTCTCCTGCATCCCTTATTCTTGCCATGTGAACTGTGGCTAAATCAAAACACAGTCGGGATGTTTGGTAAAGAAAAGAAAATCCATCTTGTCGCCTTGTGTTTTTTGCCCCTATGTGCTCATAAAATTATAAAGTTGTACATGTGTGCTTTTATTCAGCACTGACCTATACTTCCAGGAAAAACATTGCATAAAATAAGCATGTGCAGGCAATCTAGGGTTGGCACTATACCCAAAATCCAAAGTGTCGTCTTGGCTTTTTTCAAAAACGCCTAAGTTTACTCCAGTGTTATGCTTTTTCTGCAGGACTAATACTGTGAAATTTTTGTGTCACAAAACTTGAATTGTACTCATCTGTGTTTTGATATTTAATTTTTTTTTTTAAGTTGCATGTTCATAATCTTGTGCTATCCTAAGGTGACAATTTGACATCTGTCTAGGCTAGGGACTGCAGATGAAGAATAGCCATTAGACTAACTCGGATGCAGTCACAACAATGTGAATCAATGTACAATGTCCCTGTTAAATAAATCAATAAAAAAATGCTGTATATCCATCTTAACAGTATCTCTCTGTCCTCTCTGTACAGATGGATCAAGTTTGAGGAGAAAGTAGAGAAAGGAGGAGAGCGCTGGAGTAAGCCTCATGTGGCCACCTTGTCCTTGCACAGCTTAATGGAACTCAAAAAGTGCATTGAGAAGGGCACCATCATGTTGGACCTGGAGGCTACCACACTGCCGCAGGTTGTCGGTAAGCAGATTTGACCAACCGCACTGGCGTCTTTACTTTGAGGATGATGTGGTCTTTTTCCATCCCCTTGGTTTGTCAACCTTTTTTTTTATCTTCTTCTATTCATTTCTAACAGAGGTGATCACAGACAACCAGATTGAGAGTGGTCAGCTGAAGGCAGACCTGAAAGAGAAGGTTATGTACACTCTTCTGAGGAAGCATCGCCATCAGACCAAAAAGTCCAACTTGCGCTCTCTTGCAGACATTGGCAAGAGTGTTTCCAGTGCTAGTAGACTGTTTTCCAACCAGGAGAATGGTAACTGTGAAAGCTCCATTAGTTCAAGCTTTACTTTTCACCTCTTCCAACTCTAACACTTTCACTTAAACACTATTTACCTTCTGCTTTCTGGTTTCTTAAATGCATCCTAACACTAACTATGGATTCTGGGGTTTTCTTTGTTGTTCTTTTTCTTATTGCAACCTTTTTTTCTCTTTCTTCTATTTCTCTTCCTTTTCTTCTTCGGGCTTATGATGTTTCTGACTTCCTGCATATTGGATGTTACACATCCTGTAGTACGCAGCCCCCATGAGCCCCCTGTGCCTTGTTTGAACCCACACGACTCAGAGGAGCCATGTGAGGAGGTCATGAGGAGCTCCAGCATGGGATACCTCTGTAAGTGAGGCCACAGCCCTCCTACTACCAGCAGTCCAAGCAGTCCATTGTGTTTCCTGATGGAAGTCTATAATTATGAGTAGAGCCAAGAACAAGAATACAGTAGAGGATAGCAGTCCTTCAGTCTGTTTTAGAAAGGATTTGTTTTAAAAGCACTGCACGCTGAAAGATTATTTTGTGTTTTTGAAGCTGTCTTTAAATGAAACTTTCTATATTATTATTATTATTATTATTATTACACTGTAAAATCTAAAAGTTGACTTTACTTAGAAAAACTGAGGAAATCAATTAC
>JAPTYR010000005.1:37461141-37473191 GCA_029814505.1 Siphamia roseigaster | reverse complement strand
TCTTCCGGGTTCCACAGAAGTCCGCACAAATCGATCGCCGAAGTCATACAATCCAGTAATCCAAAATGTTGTTTTTGAAAGATACTGCATTTGATGTTTTATCATGTATATGCTTAAATGTGTCTGGGAATGGTCCAAACTGCAAAGACAGTGACTCTACTCAGTTCCAACCTGGCAATTTATATTGAGATTAGGAGGCCTTAAAAAAGGTCTTCAAGTCTTAAATTAAATTTCTGGAAATCCGTAGGAACCTTGTACTTCATAAATATGAGTAAAAGTTCCCATTTCCCTCTTGGCAGATCTTGGCATTGGTTGCTGTCCGCAAAGCCATGGATTACATCTTCTCCCAGCATGACCTCAGCTACCTCGATGATGTCATCCCAGAGAAAGACAAAAAGAAGAAAGAGGATGAAAAGAAAAAGAAAAATAAGAAGAAAGGAAGCATTGACAGTGAAATGGAATTTGTAAGTATTTGTTTTTTAAACGGCCCCCAAAACGTATTTGTTTCCCATTAATAAAAGAATGTGGTCAAAGTCCCAGCAGCTGTTGTCATGTGTCTGTAGTAGTTGTTGTGTAGAGTTTCCTGTAGATCCTTACTGAAGTGATAATATTGTCCCTCCCTCCTCCCACAGTCTGACTATCCCTACCATGAAAATATCCCCACTATAAAAATTTCCATGGATATGATGGAGCAGGAGCCCATGTTGGGGGATAAATCTTTGGATAGTGAGTACTAGAAAGTGTTTGTTTTGCTGTAGCTCCTCATGACTGTTCTTATGCAAATTTTGTATATGATAAATGTTTTGTGCCTTTTAGCATAACTTGCACATGTTGACACTTATCAACTTGCAGGGTTCTTGCACAGGCGTTGAAAATCTTAAAGTATGGGATATTGAAGGGTTGTTTTCCAGACCTTTTGTGTGAAAGTCTTAATAAAATATGGGAGAAACATTTTTCTCATAATGGAATTCTAGGGTATGCTCAAAGGCTCATTATCTTTTAAGATAAGAAATACACAAGGAAACGATAAAAAAAAAAAAATCTTCACATGATTTCACTAACCAGTCAGTACTGAAATTATTCTGGTGAAACTTGTTTGTGCAATTCATGCATATTTGTAATATTTATATGTTTTGGAAATGTTTCTGTCAGTAAAATAGAATTTACTGTGAATTATGCATTTGTTCATTCATACATTTATTAAAATTAACTTTCCCACTACACATAACTGGTAAAAGTAGGCACACAAATACAAAAGTACACAAAGTCAAGGTAGCAGTTTTGAAAAACTCTGGACATTTTATTTGGACAAAGAGCAAGCACCCTGACTTAACATGTTTTGTTTTGTTTTGATGCTGCTTTAACTGCTTCTAAGGATTCCTGATCAGATTCTAGTATTGCCATACTCATACATGTACCAGCTATGCTATGCTACTGTATCTACCACTGTCTTTTTGATTTTTTTGTAAAATTTTTAATCATTTTGAAGCTTTTTTATTAACTGGTGCTGTTGTTTCCTACAGGAGATCAATCCCCGATTTTCCTTAAGTCGCATTCGGCGTGCTGAGCACTACTTTGAGGCTCCAACAGTGGCCAAGTAAGTGAGTACCAACTGTCATTGTCATATTATGAAAACAAACGTGGAAGTAAATCAGACTTAATGGCTTCATGTGACATTGTATGTATTCTTTTTTCTTTCAGTCTTGACAGAGGTTCATACACCAAAGGTTCGCCTCAGATTCGTATCAACCGCGACTCGGAGGAAAATGGTTTCATCTTGAGGAAAGACTCTGAGACAGATTTGTGAATGAATTATCCAAAGACAGAACATATCTGGTTTAGTTTAGTACTGCTTTATGAAACTAATCTTATTTATTTATTCATGGTCATTTTTTAAATTGTGATTTTTCAGTACTCATTCACTATGCAACTACACAAAACACAGTGAACATTATACAAAGATGAATAACTCCTACCCCCTTCTTATCAAGCACAGAATAAAAAATAATTGCAAAAGAAAATGGAAAGGGGTTGAAATAAGAAGAAGAAAATATGGTCCTGTAAATGTTCCTCGTCTGAGGAGATGGATCTAGACAACTGGAAATCTCAAAGAAGGGTTGTTCAAGTTTTAATAAGAGATGGTAAAGGGTTTTCTTCATCTGTAGGAGTGCTTCCAAAAAACAAAAAGAACTACTCAAGGTCAGCCATCTGCATTTTTTACAGGAGACTTAATAACTTATTCATGTGTATTAAAAATGCATTTTAATACAACATGTGCAGGAAGAGTTTAGAGAATATGTACCAATTTTATTATTCTGTGCTTGACAAGATCTGAAGGTTTTTGTTCTGTCTTGTTTTCCTCCAGCCTCTCTCCTCTCCTCTATTCTAACAGAGCTACTTCTAATGTTCTGTGTAGAATTGAAGTTATTGTGGAGGTACTGCAGTTCAGGGGATTATGAGCCCAGATACATATGAGATATCCTCTTCCCATAGGGAACAAAAAGGGCTGTAAAAGGTCATGAGCCACCATTATTTTGCTATATAATAGACATGTGAATTATTTATGGAGCTACCATCCGAAGTTGGATATTCATGAAACATAACATGTTACTGTTACATGTGTGATCATTAGTAAACAATGGCTCAAAGCTACTGGACTGTAACAATCCCAGATTTTATTTATGTTTTTGTTCCTTCCCTCTTTCTATGTTCATATTTATATTTAAAATCTCAGCAGTATATTTTGCTGTTTAAATCCAAGTATGGTTTTACCATTTCCGTCCCCACTGTGGGTAAATCTAAATTGTTTTCTTTATTCACTCAGCTGTTTTTGCCCTGTTATGGAACCTGTATGTAGCTCTACCTCTTATTTTTGTAGGTTCCAGGCTTTAAATATGAAAAACTTTCATACAATATTTTTTGATCAAACACTGACTTTCCAAATGGCACTACATATCATTTCTAAATCTTTTCACTCTGTATCACTTAAATATTTTATTTAATCTTTTATCAAGATGAAAAAATTGTTATGCACAATTTTTTGCTGTATTTTAAAAAGTAAATCTACCAAAATTACATTTAAGCCCCCACTCCTAAATTCTACTTTGACAATATAGCTATTTTAGTGTCAACATCTCCACATACAACAATACCAAACTTCCAACTGCATTATCTGATTGTGAAAATCACATTTTTTTCCTTTTTATGTGCAATGCAGTTTAAGGTTCTCACATGCTTGGTCATAAAACCAAGAGTCTTATTTTGTCTCACCTTCCTTGAAGCTGTGATCATATTTAACAGCCATTACTGTGAGAAATTTTTATTCTTTGTGTGTTTGTTTTTAATGTCTTTTTATGCAAATCAACACTCACTGTGAGGTAATGTTATAACTTCCGGCTCTGGAAGAATTAAAGCAACATAGTATATGGATTGAAAAACCTTGCAATGGACATTTTGGTTGAGACCATATCCATAACACATAATCATGTGAAGTTCATGTAGTGACAATTTTATGAACAATGAAATGCACCAGATTAAATTGTTGAAATGACTTGATCATGCTCTTGCTGACTGAAGTAATCATTGTTTCAATTTCAGTCACTTTAGGATATTAATGCATATCTTTGAATGTATTACATGCTGGACATTTACTTCATGTGATTGAAGAAATGCATGTGCACAATCAGTTCTGTTTAGTGCAATGAAGGGTTTGAAATGAATGAACAAATGATCTTAATCATCATCAATGCATCAGTCAAAATGAGAAGCACAAGACTGTTTAAAAACGCTGTAAACCAAAACAGGAAATCTGAGTCTTCCACTTTGATCACATATCTGTATATGTTGATTATTTTCTTTTTTGGTTCTGATTCCATAGGTAATATAATATTTTTGATCTTCAAATCATTTTGTACAATCATATGTGCTCATGAAGCAAATGTTAAAGAGGAAGGAAAAGGACAGTGTTTTGTTTATTGTTTTGTTTTTTAATGGAATTGAGTATTTTGAAGGTGAGCAATTAAACAGTTTAAGTGATTCTTTAAATGAATGGGTGTGTGTTTGTTTAAAATGTTCCTCATGAAATATTTAAGTAGAACGTGCAGCTCACAAAATATCACATGGTGTGAAACACTGAGGAAGGGAAGTGAATCAGCTACATTCTGCATGCATAACTATTCTACTGCGCCTTCATATTTTTCACCTTTTGTTCAAACATATGGCACAAAAAAGAGACGTCTGTAAGCCTGTAAATGGAATAACTGGGTTAGAGCTGGAATATGGGTTGATATTTATCCAGACGAGGTACTTAGGAACAGGATGTGATGTGCATGTGCTTTCAGGGAGTCTGCTTAGTTCATAAGATGTGCACAATGGAGATGTACTGTAGGCAGTAGCTACCTATTCAAGCTCACATCACACAAAGGAAATGAGGACTGTTGGGTTTCCAGCAGGGTCACAGGACAACAGTATGCTGTAATGAAAATGATTGACTCCTATATCTTGCTGTGTGCTCATTATTTCTTAGAGAATAGAAATGCCTATTAATAAACCCTATCATTGTTGCAGAGGACTTCAAAGGTTTTTTTTTTTTTTTTTTCCAGAAAACTGTTCATGTATATGTCAGTATACATCGTTGGTGAAACAAGATAATTTTCTTTGGGACTAAAACTTTGTAGTCAGTTTGCAAAGTTCTTCAAGTCGTAAATATACTACTTGTGCCTATGTAGACTTGCCACATATTGAAGTTTATTAATTTTTTTTTTTTTTTGAAAGGGACAGCACATATTAACCCTATAATTCCCAAGACTAGTTTCACAGTCAAAAAAGATTAAGCAACAAACTGAACAAAAACAGCCAGTGATCATTAAAAACAAAAAAAAATAATAGTAAACAAACAAATAACATGAAAAAAGTAAGACAAACTGCACAAAATTGAAGAAAAATAATATAATAAGAATGTAGAAAAATAAACAAAATAAGTAAAAAAAAAAAAAAAGTTGCACACAACTTTTTGCCTTCGGCCTTGACTATCATTTGGTGGTATTTGCAGGCCTCTGCGACAAACAATAGAATTTTTTAGGGTTTTCATTCAATGGCAGGTTGTGAACTTTCTGTATATAAAATGTGATGACCATGAGTGGATGTTTTGTCAGGTCTATCCAATGAAACATTTGGCGCTGGTTTCATGTCGTCTGTTTAGACTTTTACTTTGAAAGGGTGATTGTACTGTACAACATAAACAATTTTTTAGAGGGTATGCAATGTTGGGCTCAATGAGACGCACATTTTGACATGTGTTTCATGTGTTGTGCGACATTCCTATGGAGCCTGAGACCCATTTTTGTATTTTAGGGGTGTTATTTGAGAGCATATTATGGGATGTTGGGGATTAAGTTTTAAATTGTTTTGCAATTTTTGCCAGACTTGACATGTGTATGAAATTTGGTCAGTTTTTGTGCATGTTTAGGGGTGAAAATCCAGCTCAAAGTGGTGGAGGTATTATAATAATAATAATTAATAAAAACTAACGAAATACAATAGGGCCTTGGCCCACTCTGCGGCCTCGGTCCTTAATGAGCAACACAATGAACAAAAACTAAGAAATATTTGCAAAATAAATGGCATGAAGAAATTTGCAAAAAAAAAAAAAAAAAACTACTAGTATTGTAACTTAGTTCCAGAAGTTTTAGTTTTGGCTTTTTATTTATTTAAATCAGTTGATTTTTGACACCTGTTTATCTTCACACATCAGTTCCATGAACAAAACTCAGTAAAGACAGTAAAAAAAAATAGTAGAATTTTTCTGAATATTTAAACTAAACCATCCATTCAGAATGTGTCAGCGCTGACACATCAGGGGTTAAAGGGTTAATAATACACAAGAACATAACCACAGGTAAAATCAGTTCAATTTTCTTTATTTCACAATGTTACATAGCCTAGATCAGAGTATTTTCCACCTGAGAAATCAAGTTTTAGCTTATATTTATCAACACACAAGTAAGTTTTTATTGTGAAAAAGGACACCCCAAAGAAGCATATACCTTATTAAACACTTAATAATCTCCATCTCCATAAAACAACATAGTTCACTTAAAATGATATCTGGCATATTCATTCAACAGTCAAATGGAACACATTTTACATTTCTGTTACATTATAGACAACATATAGTGGTGGAAAAGAGACTGAGGTGTGAAATAAACAGCCTGCCACTGGTGAATACCTAACAAGATACAATACAGGGAAAAAAATTTTTGGACACCCCGTGCATCTGTGATGCATTGCATTAAGAATCATTCTTAAGTCACTGAAATCTACCCAGTCTTGTTCCTTTCTCCAAACCCACATGCTCCCCCCTCTGCACATGCTGTTCTACCGAGGTCAAAACTGGATGTTTCAGCAGAAAACCTTCCAGGACGTAACATGTTGAAACTGTCAATTTAGTTTTGTTATTTTTCTTCTTATAAACGGTAAACAAAACAAAAAATAATTTATATCTGTTTGTCTGATGCAGACACATCTTTTGAAACACAAAAAAATATTTTCAGCAAATATTTCATAACATTGGAAACTGTAAAAACCTTTTTCCCACTACTGTAGACACACAATTGCCAGATTATTGGATATGAGATTGTGGATGAAGGTTTGATTGTCCAATAGCCATAATAAAGTTATAAAGTCATAATAATGTTTAGTGGATATCATTCGAGTGCTTAGACTTAAGATTCCTCGTATTTCTCTACTTGGGTATTTTCATGGAAATCATGAGCAATAAAGAACAATTTGTTTTAAGTCAAGACATGTCTGAGATTATTCATGTTCCATTCAGTCCAGGGATTGTCAGTTATGATTTAAGGAGGTCCGGAATAAGTACATTTCCTCATGTACAGTTCCACATTATAATTTGGTAATAAATTAAATCACTTCCATATATTTTTAGTACGTTTGTCATTGTATCACCATCTGTACTAAGTGAAGTCAACAACTCAAATCAACTAAAAATATTCTATAATTCAAAGCCATTTCAACAATATTTATTTTTGGTACAACTCTGGAAACTGCATATCTTTGTGCATATCTTATATCAAAGATGTACTTATGGCCTTTGAAGAAAAGGGTGTGCAGTCAGGTCTGTTTAGTGCAAATGGGAGTTTTAAATGAATGAAAACACTCATAACAGACGTTGAGGATTACACTTCATCCTTAAATCACTACAATCATGGCATCGGCATTTGCACATGCGCAATGAATGAAACAGCTCATGAATCGAATAATGGATGTTAACTGAAGGGGGCAGCCATGCTCCTTTCAAAAAGGCACATGAGCATTGTACAGGACCAACAGGAATCATGGGAAACAGGAAACGTCTTGTTACCCATCTGTTTTTAGAACAGTCGCTGTCGGTTTGCAAGGAATTAACAATGAGTTGCACCGTAATAAAATACTTTCTTGTGATGGAGCATTGTGTTGAAAAGGCTGGTATTATTGTAATAATATTTTTAACAGTAGCCTGAGGCTGAGAGAAAAGGAATGGGCAAGAGCTGACCTCATCTGATTTCATTATCCAATGTGCAGTGAAGTGAAATGTTAAAAGCACAGAAGTATCTATTTCTTCTCTCAGAGGTTATTTAATTAATACAGTTGTCCACAAAATACAAATATTGGACCAATTAACCTGGTGAAATTATGACATAAACAAACTGTTTTGTTGTAAGAGTAAATATTTCTTTCACTCTCTGCATATGAATGTTTCTATACCTCTATAATGGTCATGGATAAACTCTATTATAAATGCACTGACATGCACAACTACTGTTGTTTACCTGCAAAGAGCTGTTCAGTTTTTTCTGCAGGAAATTGCAAAGCATTTCTCATGTTTAAGCACTTTGTCTAGAGGCTACACAGAAATGAAATAATTATGCAAATGTGTGTGCAATTAATATGGTTAGATATTTATGAAATGCACCTTCTCTGGACACAGATCTCATTGGAAGATAAATCAAAGCATGTTTGATTTTCCTCTAAAATTATTCAGATCAATGTTGTGGAAGATGTGAGTGTTTGATTCTCAAAGTTTGAAAGGCAGTCATGTTTTAAACAAGAGGATGGGTATTCCTCCATGGGAGCTTTAATAATGCTTTTAATAAACAAACTGTACACCTGCCAGCTCTGCACCACAAACTGCACATCCCTCCTGTGGCATGTTCTCCAGGGTCCACAACAACGTCCTGAGACTTGAGCCACTGCTCCATGTGTCATTTCTCATTTGAAAGTTAGTGCCATTAGTGCATTTCCCCCTGGGTGTGAACAAAACCTGTCATTTTTTCCCAAGTATAATGTTCTTCACTATACCAATCTATGTTTACCTCCGCCAAGGAGGTTATGTTTTTGCTGGTGTTTGTCTGTCTGTGCAACATAACTCAAAAAGTTATGGACGGATTTTGTTGAAATTTTCAGGGAATGTTGAGGATGGTCAAAGGAACAAATGATTGTATTTTGATCCAGAAGAAAACCGCCATTATCGAAAAAGATAATTTTGTGAATAACTACTGAACTAATGATATCAACATGAATCCACTTGCGAGAGGTACATTTTCATGATCAAGGAATCTAAAGATGTAGACAGAATAATTGTAGGACTGTTATTTGTTCCTTTGGCCATCCTCAACATTCCCTGAAAATTTCAGCAAAATCTGTCCATAAGTTTTTGAGTTATGTTGCACACAGACGGACAGACAAACGTCAGCAAAAACATAACCTCTTTGGCGAAGGTTCCCAAATCTCAATATGGGGGGAACTGAGCTGCTTGGCAGAGGTCTGCACTCTCCGAGTGCTCTTCTAGTGTTTGCTCTGTGCACTTTACTTATTCAGGTTTTTTAAATCTACCTATTTTTTTATATTTCTAATTTATTATGTTACCTACCTACCTACCTACCATTGTTGTTAATATTTGAATTACTGTAGTGGATGAAAAATTATCATTTTCTGTTGTTGATTTGCAATACACTTGGATAGAACCCTTCTGTAAATATTGTAAGCGTCTGTCACCTCTGTTATGTAAACATAATATCATGTATTGTATTTGGTTTTTTTTTTACTATCACTCTGGTGTGATTTATAGTGATGTAAATTCCATGTACCTGTCATCCACTGAGCCACCGGCTGCTGCTGAATGGGCGTGTCTACTGCGACCTCTGCGGGGTCGAGAACCAGAGGGCATCTGGAACCTTCTGTCCATCGTCCGGGAGATGTTCAAGAGACGAGATAGCAATGCTGCACCTCTGCTGGAGATCCTCACTGAGCAGTGCCTCACCTATGAACAGGTAAGATGTAGTTTACCCAAATTCAGATGGAGACTCACTGATTTGTACTATTCCTGTTTATATCCTGCACGTTTGGATTCATACTGCAGACCCGTTTCACTGTCACTTAATTCATCCTCTCTGTCAAAGTTGAAACTCAGAATAGCTGGAAATTGATCTTTTTGTAAAGTCTTCACACTTCACAGGTTTATGCCCGAGGCACCAAGTTTTACCTGATGAAATTTACATGAAAAGACTAAAATCACCTTTAGGAAATTTATTGGATAGTTGCATGTGTATTGTGAGTAGTGATGCACCGATACAAGTCTCAGGTATCAGTCTGATACTGAGCACGTGTACTAATACTGGTACTCGTAAAAGTGCTCTAATACAAAGGCAAGGCAAATTTATTTGTATAGCACATTTCATGTACAAGACAATTCAAAGTGCTTTACATAAAAGAAAGTCAAAATGATTAAAATGCATTGAAAGACAGTTAAGATAAGAGACATAAACATTTTTTAAGAACAATTAACAATTAAGAAATAAGAACAAACACACCAATACCACTTAACCGCTATATGTTGTTCACTTCACAGTGCAGCCTGTATGCAGTAATGTCAGCAATGTGGAGATTTTTCACAATTAACAACAGCGATAAAAGTAATAGTGACTGCAAGTTACGTAAAAGACACAGATATGGTTGGAGTGTATTGTCTGTCCTCTGCGTATATTCTGTATTTATGAAAACTATCCTCATCAATTTTAATATTAGCGTTCATGTTAGTATTACTTCCTCTGTTGTCATCATGTTTGTTATTACTGAATTTCTTGTTCTCCAAAATTTTACTCTTCTGCGCGGTATATGGCAAGTATGGTTAATTTAGAGTGGCGCCCTTTGGTGGATTGTTTGAAACGCTCATTCCAACGCATTAAATGTCAGTAGGAGTACTTTGTTAAAGTCAGAGCAATGACAATGACAACAAGAGCTGATTTGAATTTGGACGATTTACAATTGGTAGATTGGCTACAAGGGGACGCTCAAAAGTTTAAAATAACCAAACACTATTTTGTTCCTATCTCTGGAACTATTTGTCTGATTGACTTCAAATCAATTGCAAATGAAAGGTCATGACCTGGGAATGCCTCACGTCATTTCATCATAGCTGTCTGGTTAAGGATCGGGAGTGTTTGGGGATATACCCCTAGCTGTCACTTCCAACGGCATATGTCTAGTTTTCTTCATGGGGCTTTTGCGTTTTGTTGGCCATCACCTCTTCTTCTTTTGTAGCCATTGGGCAGTGCCAACAGTGGAAAAAGTGGTGCAAGAACTACGTTTTAAATTATATATATATTTCTTTAATAGAAAAAAGTGTATTTCATAAGCTATACTTTAAAGTGTGTTTCTGTTTGCACAGCTTTGGAAATAATTCTTGTCTTTATGACACACTGTCGTCCTGTGTTTCCATGTCTCCTCTCAGATCATCAGCTGGTGGTACAGTGTTCGGACTTCAGCTTCACACAGCAGTGCCAGTGGCCACACTGGTCGCAGCAATGGCCAGTCAGAGGTGGCAGCTCATGCCTGTGCCAGCATGTGTGATGAGATGGTGGTCCTGTGGAGGCTGGCGGTGCTGGACCCCACCATGAGCCCGTGCAGGTCAGGTCATGAATAAGCTTTGTTAAAGCTGCACTTATAACTCTTAATACTTTGAGTATCTCAAGAAAATTACCTAAGATATTACAATGTAGGAAGAAATATGGCAGTGGCAATGTGGCAGTGGAGTTTCTGCCAAACTCACTGCAGCATGTCACATGTGACATTCTCCAAGCCTCAGTAATTCTCCTCTTGAATTCCTCTACACATGTGGAAAGTGGTGGGATATAGACCACTCCTTTCATGCAACCTCACAGAAAGCAATCACATGGCGTTAGGTCAGGGAGCCATTTCAATAGCACATTGTCTCCCTCATTAGCATGTCCAATCCATCTTCCTTTTTTGAGCAAAAAGAGCAAACGACTAAGAAAAAAAATATTAGGTGATGACATGATGTCAATCTTTTGGAACACTATATATTTCAGCACGAGAGCTGATTCTGCTCTTGGATAATGAACGGTACAGAAATATTGCCATGTTTCTATTAGAGATGTCCTAATTAGGCTCATTTGCCACCAAGTTCTTTGATTCTGAGTGATCGGCCCATACTGAGTCCCGATCCGATGCGTCAAAAAATGGAGAGCGACTAAACCAGGGGTCTGCAACTCTGGTCCTATGGAGCCGCTGTCCTGCATGTTTAGATGTTTTAGATGTATCCTTCTTCCAACACACCTGATTCAAATGATCAGCCTATCATCCAGCTCTGCAGAAGCCTAAGAATGACTATCAGGTGTGCTGGAAGAAGAAAATATCAAAAACATGCAGGATAGCAGCTCTCTGGGCCCGGAGTTGCAGACCCCTGGACTAAACAGATCCAGGATGTCCCTTTGTTTTATTCACCTTATTTTTATTTATCCAATCTGAGTGGTGAGTGTCATGGCCATGGTTTCACCCCCGCGCCCAGCTCATCTGACGAACCCAGGTCAGATGAACTGGGACTGTGGCAGTGAAACCACTGCCCGCTGTGATGCTCACCGCTCAGTCCATTTTGATTCTCATGGCTGGTTTAATGAAACTCCTCCTTTGATCAGTGTCTTTCTCTTTTTCACTGATCCAATACTCTTTCTCTGACCTGCAGTGATATACTCTGT
>JAPTYR010000005.1:37438279-37448403 GCA_029814505.1 Siphamia roseigaster | reverse complement strand
ACTTAAAATACATCATTAGAACTTAGCAAAACAAGTTTAATTCCACCAAGAAGGAATTACATAATAATAATAATAATAATAATAATAATAATAACAGTAATAATAATAATACATTTATATAGTTTAAGGAAAGAGGGCAAGTTCAACAAATGTCAGACTTGATAGGCAAATGAACTGTCAGTTTAAACATGATTATCTTGGGGTTGCATCAGTAGTGACACACAAAACAATGAGATCAAATGGAGATCAGCTGTTCATACAAGTAATTAGAGAAGTCTGTGATGAATGTGGACCACATAAACTATCTATTAAATCTGAATCCCACGAGAAAAGAGAAAATGGATTGTCTCCTCAACAGATTAAAGTCACCTTTTGGACACTCTAATCTCCAAAAGCCATTAGTGGTACTAGCTACTGCAATATCTCCATCCTTCTTTTTCCATTAGGTGTTCGTGTCATTTTATGTGAGATTTTCATCAAGAAGACATACGTGCCATTGTGTTTCCCAGAGCTATTTACTGTAAAAGCCTTTCAGCTGCCCAACACTAAACACACTGTTAATCTCCAGACATCTGTGCATTTAGTTTCAAACACTCCATCGTTAATTAAACGATAGGGCGCTAACGCGATACTGTAAATGCATTTATTTGCTTCATTAGCTCCTGTTTCAAACTGAAGAGGATGAGCTTTGATACAGTACATGAAAGACATTTTACATTAAAGCTGAAAGTGTTGACGGGAAATATCTGTTCTATTGAGTGATAAGCACTGAACAAGAAATGATCACTGGTCCAATATTATATTTATAGTCATTTTATGCCTTAGTTTTTGAGATGAACATTTTTTTGTCATCTATTTGTCCACACTGTTGCCAATGTATGTAATCATTACATCAGGTCTGTCTGTCTGTCTGTCCACCACACACTGTGAACATAAAAATATGACGATAGATGAGCTGCAGGGAAAGAATAAAAGAAAGAGATCAGAGCATCATTGTAAAACATGGCAATCTTCAAGAGGGTGGCTCGATTCTCTTTAAATCATGCCCCATCTCATTTTCTGTCTTGTTTGCAATGTAGTCACTCTGTCTCTGCAAAAGCTGCTCATATCTGTACATCTCTGTCCTGCATTTGCAACTATGACTATATATATCAAGCAACTAGCCAACTAGCTGTCAGAAGCAACAGCTAAGGTTATATCCCCGAATACCCCCAGTCCTTAACCAGACAACTATCATGCCATGTAGTGAAGCATCCCCAGGTCATGACTTTTCATTTTCACTTAATTTGAGGTCAATCGGACAAATAGTTCAAGAGATATAGGTAAAAGAGTGTTTAGTGATTTCAAACTTTTGAGCTGCCCTTGTTGGAAATCTAGAAATGGTAAAACATCCAAAATCAAATCACTTCTTCTTCTCCATTATATCCAACCATATGCAAAAGATCAAAGTTGCAAACCAAATATTTTTCAAGTTATCACATTAACACCTACAGTATCCAGAGCCGGTAGCGGCAGCATTGGTTGGACCATAAATATAATATCCCAGACACACCATTCGAGGATATAATAATGTGACTTAACAATTGCGATGATGACATAAACATTGTGATGCATCCACATCTGCCTCTGTTTAAAGATCCTCTTAATTTTTGACTCCTTTTGAAGCACATTCACTAACCTCAGCAAACAGTGAATGAAAAGCTGCATTTTCCAAGCTTCAGTCACTTTTGAAGTCAACACACAAGTTCTTTGTAATTCGACATAATTTCTAAGGCTGGAAAAGCCACTGAGAATCACCTGTGTGTTCACCTCATTGCCTTATTTTAGTTTAGTGTTTCTGTTCCCCACCAACCCCTGTGGATGAACCCTGACGGCACAAACTGACTCCCTGAATACATAAAAATTGTGAAGGGCCACTTTAATTCAAGCTCAATAAGCACAATAAGTGGTGAGTAATGGTTGCTTTTGAAATTAGCCAAAGAACACACTAGGAGCCGACAAATGAAACAGGTGCAACAGGTGGCCAGACAGAGAACTGCCACATAGAGGCCATGTTTCTGCTTCTACTGGATGTGCAGGTATGTCTGCTGACATTTGTCGTTTTATGTTATGATTGCTTGGGAAGCTTAAGCTTAGTGTTAGACATATGTAATGCAGCTTTAAAAGATAAAGTCCCAGTGCTACATTTGTGACAGTTCACACATGAATGTTTCTCACCATTTAGCTCTTCTTAAGTGATTTATCACCATTAATTATAACATTATCACCCTTAGTTTGACATTTTCTCTGTAAATTACATATTTTCCTGTATTATTTTCCTATATTTATATTACAGTAGATGTTCATGAAAACTATGGAGATAAAATTGTCTCAAAAGACTTACAAATAAAATATTTTATTTATTAATATAAATACATTTATAAATATCCAAATATAAAACACACATTTAAAAACGTGACATACAAATAAATAAACAAATATGTATAAATAAACATGCATTTGTAAATATTTTTTCGAGATTTGAAAATAAATATGGTTGAGTTTGTATGTGGAGTCTGCATTTGTGGATCCCTTTTTTGCTTTTCTCTTGATGACGTAATTTTGAGACAAACCAAGATACAAAGAAATACCGATCATTTTGAATCTGACTTCACCCTACACTGAACAACCAACAGATGTCAGTGTTGTGCAGTACAGCCAGAGCAGTCAGCAGGAACCCGGGAAACTCTGTCATGAGCACATTTACACACAGTATACTTTCCATACTTACTAAGTGTACATATTTCAACTGTTCCAATTCCAATAATGTATAGTGCACTTACTGGAAAGGACGATCACAACTACGATTTGCGAGCTGAGTCGATATGGAGTTGATTCCCACCTAGCTCCATGTCCTCCACTATGTAGCTAAGATCGCGGCTGTTGAGTGTGAAAAGTGTACATGTTTCCACACTCAGAAATTTGACCGTATGAGTACACATCCGGGTACTTCAAATACACTTCTTTGTTGCCAAAATAGGGCTCGGGCACATGTGTTGCATTCTGGGATACGGCTGCCATATTGGATGCTAGTTCTATTGTAAGAACATACAGAGACAGAGTAGAGGTAGAAGTAGAGTTCGAGCAAGAAAGAAACAGAAAGACATGTTAAAATCTAAGAAAGGATGTGGGATATACCGAGACACACTACAGAAGGAAGTCAGAGATGGATACATACAGAAGAACGGCATTATAAACGGTCTGGACCCTTAGGAAATACCAAACAGGGAATGGAGTGCTGAAAGAGATTGACTGACGTATTTGGCTCTTGTTTGTGATGTCAGCGCCGACACTTACCAACAGTTTCACTGTTACTAGTCACTAGAAGCGTACAAACAGCTGACAAGTGGATTTGTACAACAATTGGAGCTCATTAAACCTAAAGAGAACACTGTCGTCAGAGCAGAGGTAAGCCAACTCTACTGTCTCAACACATGTGTTTTCTAGTGTTTTAAAAGTGTACTTAAGGCAGTGATCAAACTAACTGCAACTGAGTAAAAAACATGTAGCCATGTGCACACATCCTAAGATATACAAATTAACATTCAGATGGTATACGTTCCTGTCCTATAGAAAAATAGCATGCACGTACCACCTGTAACTTACCAGAATGAAAATGCAGAGAACACACTCTCGACACCGGGATTGTGTGGAAAGTTATATTTGGTCGTCTTACAGCAGCGATCCATGCTAGCCGACGACTCTTTGTTATGTCGGACACTTGGTCTCCATGGGTGCGCCTCCAAGCAGGAAAACGGTCAAAAGATATACCATTCCCAATTATTACTATTATTACTGGTACGGCTTGCATTATTACACCCCACGACGCAGCAACGTGTGACCATAGTAGAGATAATAGAAGCAAAAACAAGATAAAATTGAGGCACACGACTAGAGGGGTGTATGTCCTTACTGGGCGCGCAGTGGAAGCAATGTAAACAAAGCAGTTTCACCGCTACCAGTATGGCTGCCGCCCAAGTGGTGACATCATGTGCCCGAACCCTATTGTAATGTGTATGTCCTGCGTACAAGGGTTGGCGATGTAACCTCAAATGAATATCACAATAAATTGAGCAGTTTTGCCTGGATAACAATAAATGTACGATAAATGTTGGGGACTCAGCCACACACACAGTTTGGTTGGGTGGGTGGGGGCGTGTGGTTCAATCCATAACTGGGCATGCACCATGCATTTCTGTCTGTAACTGGGTACGCGCTGTGTCTAAAATGACAGTGATAATTGTTTTGACATGTTTGGTGGTGGCAGCTGTACCACGGCTAAATCTGATTGGCAACCGGGCTTAGCCCTGACAGGTTTAGCCAGCTGATCTGGGACACTTGGCATTTCATGTCCTTTTGCTCAACATTATCTTTGTGGAACCCAAAATATTTACAAACCACAGATGTCACATTTCGTTTTAGAACAAATACAATGGGATCAACTTGGACTCACGTTACTTGGCTACTACTCCGCTTCTTCATTCAAAGTGACAGTTATTTCCTCAGCCTGTGTTTCCCTTCCTGATCAGATTGGATGGGTGGAGTCACGTGACTACCCATGCTCCACACAGTCTTGGGTCAGGTTTAGGGATGTCCCGATCAGGTTTTTTGGTCCCCGAGTCCGAATCACTTCATTTGGAACTGATACCGAGTCCCGATCCAATAATTCTCATGTACAATTTAAAAAATAATAAAGAATGAGGAAACGGACCCAGGATGTCCCTTATTTTATATTTTATTCATATTATTTCAACATTTAACTCTTAAAAGGAAGCACTTTAATGTTCAAGTAATAAATAAAATACTTCTTTCACTTTGGACTTGGAGTAGCAACAGGAAATATTAAATACAAATATTTGAAATAACAGCTCCTCAACTTGACTCAACTTCGGCTGTGTGGCCTCAGTAAACTCACTGTATTGAGTGGCGTGTGTATTTTCAGGTGCCGTATCCGGTTTGTCGTATTAAATTCAGCCCTTTTCTTGCCACCTCTTGAAATCCGAAGTTTGCATAACTCACATTTGGCAACCGCAGGATTTTTCCATCATCCACTTTACAATACCGACATACTTGTGCAACTAGTATCTACTTCCTTGTTTTGCCCTGACATTCAGCCAATGGTGTCACTGTTGCAAAGTGACGTCAGGCTGCACGCATAGCTGTGTGGGGCAGAGAGATCTCACTCTGTGCCACCGCATAACTCCAAATCTAATAAAAAGCTATAAAAATAACTACATATATTTATCCAAGTCCTGATCGGGAGACAACGTCCGATTCCGAGTCAGCAACCACGTGATCGAACCCGATTTCCGATCATGTGATTGGATCAGGACATCCCTAGTCAGATTCACACCTAAAGGTCCATTTTTTGATTCAAATCCAAGGCAAGATGATCCATTGTTTTGATTGTTTAACTGGTCCAGTTTGTGATCACAACGGGCAAACTCAATCATTCCAGAAACAGAAACCGGAAGTCACGTGACCGCAAATACGGTTGGGTTATTGATCATTACAGTTTATGCGGCAATACAAAAATCACTTTGCTGACATGGGATGTCATCATCAGGTTCATTTTGCTATTGATCTGAAGTGCATATCAGAGGACATTAGTGGACCACGCTTATGAATGGCTCGTAAACCAGCCAGTGCTAATGGCTGTATTCATCAATGCATTCCACAAACGTGCCACTACCAGACGGACTTATAGAAGACAGTGACGGGCATTAATGACAACCTACCACAATGTATTTTCTCCAGTGGGACTAGTGAGGTGAGTGGAATTGAGGTGTTGCGCTTCCTATGATTGGTGCAGATGGCATTCACACCCGAAGTGGAGCACTCCAGAGTTCACTTAATAGCGGCCCCAGACCACCTTTACAGGCGGACCAGAGTTCAGTTCTTTGTTCCGCACCCCTGGCAGGTCAGTTTTGGTGCGGGTCAGTTTCGGTTCGATTTAACTGGGCTAAACCAGGGTGGTGTGAACCCCATGTCGTACTCTTGTTTTGGTTGATATAGGACCAATACCAGTATTGGATCAGGATACCCCGAATCTAAATAGACTTTCATCAAACTAAATCAGAGCAACGACTATTTCCAGCTGTATGCTAGTGTCCACATGGAGGCTGCTGTTGGAACTGACCTTTCCACATGCACATATTGAATGTCAGTGTCAAATCTACCTGAAAATAACTGACTTTTTCAAAGGTCATAGGAGGCCAAAATTGAATCAATAAGTGTTCTGTGCTCTAAGGAAGACATTCAGAGAGGACAGAGCCTTGCACAACATGTGGTTTGTGACATGAAGCTACCCACTGACCTGGAAGCAAAGTTATTCACAGTCTATTCATGGATGGACGTCTTCATGGGTCACTGTTGTTCCTGCAGTTGAATAAAGACACTAGTTGCACTTACAAACCTATCTGAAGGGGCTCTATGCACATTAGGCATACAGCCCATGATGACGTAGTTCTGGCAAAATCTCAGGATTGTTGGTAATTGCCGGTCAGTGCTAGCTGTTATGTGATTTTAGCAACAAAGTCACATATAGATTTATTTGTTGATTTTATTACCAATTGATTTCATATTGTTTCATGCCCACCGAATGCCAGGATGACATGCAAATGTACAAATGTGTTTTTTCAAAGATGGGGAGACAGCACTGCCGGCAACCACTGGTGTGTGCTGTGTGTCTGTACAGCATCGGCTGCTTGTAATTCAGTCCTAAGATTCCATATGTTTCATCAAAACACAGAATTACAGAAGCAGTGGTTCATCAATATTGGAAGAGCAAATTTTATTGTTAAAAGTAGCTCACGAGTCAACAAGGCAACATTTTCAAAGCTTGGACCTGATAGAGCCTTCAACCCCAGCCAGACGCAGACGTTTAAAACCCGGAGCTCTCCCAGTGGAACATGACCTGGAGTTTGGGAACAGACAGAACGACCCAGCACGGAGCCAATGCAGATTGATGAGCCATCCGAGGAAGCTCTTGAGTAGCAGCAAAAGTAATTAGTAGCATGACAAATTCCAGGTGACACATGACTCCTATTACCAACTTCATGTTTTGTTTTGTTTTTTTTTATTAAAGAAAAATGTTACAGTGAAATTCGTGTAATGTTTTTCCTTCAATGTTACAACTGAGACAGTAAAGCATCATATACATTAAAAAAAAAAACATATGTTAACCTCTTACCATACTGGGGTGATTTTTCATAAAACTCCTGAAATATACCTCTCCAATTAAAATTATAACTCTTCTTCAACCGTGTGGAGTACAAAAAAAAATTAACTCTTTGTAAAGGTAACACCCTGTAGTTTGGACTAAAACACTCACTTTTACTATTTATTTAACAGGGATAAAGCTGGAGACGTACAAACACTAATACATTTGACTTTTTTCCCCCTCACCTTAATTTTTTTGTGTGAAAGCCAGGGTGTATAAACCTGCATTTGGTAGGTATTGAATGGAAACACACCATTTATCAATAGACCAATGCCTTTACACTGTGCAGTTTAAAGTTGAGAACTTTATTTGGAACACTGTCACTTTCAGAACATTTTTTTCTATGTTTATGTTTATGCGTTTTACAGACAGAATATTTTGGGCAATTATCTATTTAAAATGGCCACTGTTCATGTTTGTTCATTTGCACATGGAAAGGTATTTTGACATGTATTTGTAAAAGAAAAACAAACCAATCTTCTGTTTCATGGCATGTAACATGCCATCATTTCTGTGGATGTGCTGCACAAAAATGTCATCATTGGCAAAGATAAAGTCACATCATTCGAATCTTGTGATTAGCAACTGGTAAATGCAAACAGCAAATGGTAACCCTCCAGTGGCAGTCTTGGAAATGGAGGCGTGTCCTCATGGATAAAATACTTTCAGATAAAGTTGGTGGATGTTGATATGAGAGTACACTGCCAGCTTGTACTTTGCCAAAGATGGAGTCCACAAGTGGTTTGTCAGGTGGTATGTTAATCGTGCAGATAAGTGGAAGAGAATCTGGGTTCATCTCAGCGTACGCAGATCTTGGACTAAGGGTTGAGGGGGCTGGTAACTCACCACTGTAGCCCTTGTCCAAGTTTCTCTCCCCCACTGATTTTCCATCTGAAGTAACTTATTACCCCCACCAAGGAGGTTATGTTTTTGCCAGGGTGGGTTGGTTGGTTGGTTGGTTGGTTGGTTGGTTGGTTGGTTGGTTGGTTGGTTGGTTGGTTGGTTGGTTGGTTGGTTGAAATTTTCAGGGCATATTGAGGATGGTCAAAGGAACAAATGATTTGATTTTTGTGGTGATCCAGAAGAAAACCACCATTGTCAAAAAAGTCAATTTTGTGAATAACTGAACTAACAATTATATCAACATGAATAAACTTGGTATATTTTCATAGTCAAGGAAACTAAAGATGTTGACAAAATAATTATAGAACTGTTATTTTAGGCGTAAATCCCAATATGGGGGGAAACAAGCTGCTTGGTGAAGGTCTCTCCGAGTGCTTTTTTTCTAGTTTTTCATACTGTCACATATGTTTAGTTTGGAAAAAGTAACGAGTCTATTTTGCGAATGTAAGGAGTATAAAGTACAGAAAAGTCAAAAGTTTACAGAAAAATGAATACTCCAGTGAAGTACAGGTACCTAAAAAAATCTACTTAAGTTTAGTAATGAAGTACTTCTACTTAGTTACTCCACCTCTGTTTATTATCCTAGATGACAGTAGAAGTCATTACATAAACATGGTGACAACAGTAAATATCTTGTTATTTTACAGATATATTCATTATTATTTTATATTACCTCTCTATCTCCTACTCTTACATTAAAATGTTTTTCACCAAGTGTTCTGTTCATCTTTTTACTTTTCATGTGAAGTGAAACAGGGAGCAGGACCATGGAGTTCCAGACTGCTAGTCCTGGAACAGCTGGTCCAGAAACCCACATTTTTCAGATATTTATTTCCTTTTTAATCTGAAGGCACCTTGTTTTTTGTGTTTTGTTTAAATGTTTGACAAAAAAATTCCAACCTAATGTCTCTTCATTTGTAAGGCATCAAAATAGAAGCAGAATATCAGCACTTTTCTAAGTAATATTCATGTATTTGAGTAAATCTGTCTGCCTTAAAGGTTGGACTGAACCTGGACTATATCTATAAAACAAATGACAAAGAACCATCCACCACACTTCCAGTTGGATGTAACTTAGATTAATGACTGAGGCTGAAAATACATGTTCTACCATTTTTAAATAGAAATGACTGATGATGAACTTCATTTTAAATGTTTTACAGATGGATTAAGTGATTCATCAAGCAGTAAAACATTAAATCCAAACCATCCACTTAAAGGACTGAGTCATTTGATTGTTAGAACGTATTTTGTGAATATACATGAACTGAACTGTACTTTCTTTTACCGCTCCCCCATACATCATCACTCTGATTTGAAGAAATGGAAATGGAATAAATAAATACAAACACAAAACACAGATTACCAGGAACTTCTTTACACAGGAAAAAATTGCTAGTATTGGGGAAAAAAAAAACCTGAGGACCCACAACATTCTGTGAAAAACACTTAACATTTTGCTCGTTTTTTTGTGTGATTTTATTCTGACATGGAAATTTCTAACACTGGTGACACCATTTTGAAGAAAGAACACAAAAACTCGGCTGAATTTGGGAGAAGCATTGTATTTTCTACCTGTTAACAACAGACTGTAGATCATCCTAAGCCTTGCCTCTGTCTGTCAACTGAGGGATTTTCAAAGTTTATAGAAGAGAATCTTTCTCCATATTAGGTGAAACTTCCAGGTGACTGGATTCTGGCCAACTGGAAACAAGTGACTTTAAACAGTAAAGGAAGGAACTTCAGCAGAATTTATGAAACAGAATCATGACAGCCAACGTCTTAGCTCATCACAATACACTTGACATGTTTGCAGGGGTGCTGCTACGGTCTGTTGGGGCCCTAAGCAAGAACCCCCCCCCAATTAATACTTTTTTTTTTAAATTGCGCAATTTCTGAGACACTTGAGGTGAAATGTGAAAAAATAGATGAAAGATGCACAATTATGCAAAAAACTACA